>JARBWK010000699.1:0-25984 GCA_030556195.1 Anolis apletophallus
CCCGGCATCCGTGCCACCCAAGGCCTCCTCCGTTCAGGAGAGCAGTTAAGACATTGCTGTTCCAACAAGCCTTCGGAGTTAGCTAAACTGTAGCTCACACCCCGCCTAGCTGTCAGCCCCTGCGACTCCATTTGTTGCTTCAACTGTTCTTGTAATTCCATCTTAATGGTATTACTGTGGTTTTATGAGTTATCTGACAATTGTATTTCTGAACTGTTGTAAGTCGCCCTGAGCCGTTGGGGGGGGGGGGGGACAGACAAATGCGAAATAATAAATAAATAATAATAAATAAATAAATATAATAAATTTAGGGAAAGCCTTCCATAGGGTCATTGAGGCTTTGATTCTCCACCTTTACTCCTGCCCTTCTTAATAGTTCAGAACTTGGCATATTTACTCATAGGAAGCATGAGTACCACAGCATTCATCAGAGCTTGCTAGCAACAAAACGTTGGAAGGGCTGCAACTTTATTCCATTCCAAAACCCGGGAGTCCATGCCATCCAGATTCTCATCCATCAGGTCAAGTTCAGGGCCTTGCCTATTCAACGCTGGGTCCTGCATTGCCTACTCAACAGCCAGTCCCATTGAGGCCCTTGATTTGAGCATTTAACCCAGGCCTGGGCCAACTTAGCCCTCCTTCCAGGAGCTTTGGACTTCAACTCCCACCATTCTGGCACGGCTTCAGGCCCTTTCCTTTCCCCCTCAGCCACTTAAGCGAAGAAGGGCCTGGGAGGCTGTGAAGTAAAGCCCCTGGAGATTGGCCCAAACCTTCTTCTCATGCTATAGAACACATTCAAGATAACCAGTCTTCTCGCTTCTTGCTCATAATTTCCTTTGACGACATGAAAAATCCCAGAAAGCCAACTGATTCTTTATAGACTCTCCTGAACTGGCACCTCCCTGCCTCCTTCCCCTGTGGACTGAGCCTCAACGACACCCCCAGCCCACGTGACCCCTGTGATGATGATGATGACGCGTCTCCCCTGTGAAGCTCCGCCCTCCCTCTCTTTCTTCAAGCGTCATTGTTAACGTTTCCCGAAGTCTCCGCCCTTCCGCTGGGAAGCGCCCGCATGCGCGTTGCTCAGAACGAGCCTGAAGAGTCAGCGCCGGGCGCCAGATGGCGATGCAGCCTTGTCATGGCGAGTCCGTCAGGGAGGGAGGGGGAGAGAGAGAAAGAGAGAGATAGCCGCGCGCAGTGTTTTCCACTACGTCAGGGAATGAAAAAAATGAGCGCGAGAGCGCACGCGCGCGGACGGGCGGGCGGCAGGGATCGCAGCGCCCCTCCTTGTATCCCGGTTGGAGAAAGGGAAGGCAACGGGGACAGTGCGCATGCGCGCTTCCTCCCTCCCGCTCTCTCTCCCTTGCCTTGAATGCAACTGTGTTTCTCTCTCAGAAGTGGCGCTTTCTGGGGACACGGGAGGCCGGGGCAGCGCCTTTTCCTTCACGTCCCTCGCTTTCTTTGTGATGTCCCTCACCTTTTCAAACCCAATTTTTTGGGGGATGGAAAGGAAAGTCAACGAGAGCCTGTTCCCCCCCCTCCCCCCAGATTTTGGAATACCTATATTTGCATATACAGTGTTTCCTCGCTACCTCGCGGTTCGCTTATTGCGGGCTCGCTGTTTCGCGGATTTCAAAAAATATTAATTTAAAATGTATATCATGGTATTTTTTGCTGTTTTGTGGGGTTTTGCCGCCGCTCTCCAAGGCCCTTTCCCTCCTCAGTCCTCCCTCCCGCCTTCTTTCTTCCTTTCTTCCCCTTCACCCTTTCCCCTCTCCTTCCTTTTCCCTCTCTCTCCCCTTCCTTCTTTCCTCCAGTCTCCCTCTTCCTTCTTCCTTTCTCCCCCTTCACAGTTTCCTTCTTCTCTCTTTCCTTTTCCCTCTCTCTCCTTTCCTCCATTCTCCTCCTTCCTCTTCCTTCTTTTCTTTATCCCCCTTCACCCTTTCCTCCTCCTTCTCTCCTTACTTTTCCCTCCCTCTCTCCCCTTCCTTCTTTCCTCCATTCTCCCTCTTCCTTCCTCCTTTTCCTTCCTTTCTCCCCATCACCCTTTCTTTCTCCTTCTCTCCTTCCTTTTCCCTCTCTCTCCGCTTCCTTCTTTTCTCCATTCTCCCTCTTCCTTCCTTCCTCTTTCTTTCTTTCTTTCTCCCCTTCACCCTTTCCTTCTCCTCTCCCTCCTTTTCCCTCCCTCTCTCCCCTTCCTTCTTCCCTCCATTCTCCCTTTTCCTTCCTATTCCTTCCTTTCTTTCTCCCCATCTCCCTTTCTTTCTCCTTCTCTCCTTCCTTTCCCCCCTCTCTCCCCTTCCTTCTTTCCTCCATTCTTCCTTTCTTCCTCTTCCTTTCCCTCCCTCTCTCCCATTCCTTCTTTCCTCCATTCTCCCTCATCCTTCCTGCCTCTTCCTTCCTTTCTTGCTCCCCTTCACTCTTTCCTTCTCTCCTTCTCTTCTTCCTTTTCCCTCCCTCTCTCCCATTCCTTCTTTCCTCCATTCTCCCTCTTCCTTCCTGCCTCTTCCTTTCTCCCCTTCACCCTTTCCTTCTCTCCTTCCCTTTCCCTCCCTCTCTCCCATTCCTTCCTTCCTCCATTCTCCCTCTTCCTTCCTTCCTCTTCCTTCCTTTCTCCCCCTTCACCCTTTCCTTCTCCTTCCTTTTCCCTCCCTCTCTCCCTTTCCTTCTTTCCTCCATTTGCCCTCTTCCTTCCTGCCTCTTCCTTCCTTTCTTGCTCCTTTTCACCCTTTCCTTCTCCTTCTCTCCTTCTCTTCTTCCTTTTCCCTCCCTCTCTCCCCTTCCTTCTTTCCTCCATTCTCCCTCTTCCTTCCTTCCAATTCCTTCCTTCCTTTCTCCCTTTCACCCTTTCCTTCTCTCCTTCCCTTTCCCTCCCTCTCTCCCATTCCTTCCTTCCTCCATTCTCCCTCTTCCTTCCTCTTCCTTCCTTCCTTTCTCCCCCTTCACCCTTTCCTTCTCCTTCTCTCCTTCCTTTTCCCTCCCTCTCTCCCTTTCCTTCTTTCCTCCATTTCGCCCTCTTCCTTCCTGCCTCTTCCTTTCTTGCTCCCCCTTCACCCTTTCCTTCTCCTTCTCTCCTTCCTTTTCCCTCCCTCTCTCCCCTTCCTTCTTTCCTCCATTCTCCCTCTTCCTTCCTTCCACTTCCTTCCTTCCTTTCTCCCCCTTCACCCTTTCCTTCTTCCTTTTCCCTCCCTCTCTCCCATTCCTTCTTTCCTCCATTCTCCCTCTTCCTTCCTCTTCCTTCCTTTCTGCCCCTTCACCCTTTCCTTCTCCTTCTCTCCTTCCTTTCCCCCCTCTCCCTTTCCTTCTTTCCTCCATTCTCCCTCTTCCTCCCTCTTCCTTTTTTTCTCCCCTTCACCCTTTCCTTCTTCTCTCCTTCCTTTTCCCTCCCCTTCCTTCTTTCCTCCATTCTCCCTCTTCCTTCCTTCCTTCCTCTTCCTTCCTTCCTTTCTCCCCTTCACCCTTTCCTTCCTCTACTTCCTTTTCCCTCCCTTTGTCCCCTTCCTTCTTTCCTCCATTCTCCCTCTTCCTTCCTTCCACTTCCTTCCTTTCTCCCTTTCACCCTTTCCTTCTCTCCTTCCCTTTCCCTCCCTCTCTCCCATTCCTTCCTTCCTCCATTCTCCCTCTTCCTTCCTCTTCCTTCCTTCCTTTCTCCCCCTTCACCCTTTCCTTCTCCTTCTCTCCTTCCTTTTCCCTCCCTCTCTCCCTTTCCTTCTTTCCTCCATTCGCCCTCTTCCTTCCTGCCTCTTCCTTTCTTGCTCCCCTTCACCCTTTCCTTCTCCTCTCTTTCTCTTCTTCCTTTTCCCTCCCTCTCTCCCCTTCTTTCCTCCATTCTCCCTCTTCCTTCCTTCCACTTCCTTCCTTCCTTTCTCCCCCTTCACCCTTTCCTTCTTCCTTTTCCCTCCCTCTCTCCCATTCCTTCTTTCCTCCATTCTCCCTCTTCCTTCCTTCCACTTCCTTCCTTCCTTTCTCCCCCTTCACCCTTTCCTTCTCCTTCTCTCCTTCCTTTTCCCTCCCTCTCTCCCTTTCCTTTCCGATCCAGGGGTGATCCAGGAAATTATAGGCCAGTTAGTCTAACCTCAGTTCCAGGCAAAGTGATGGAAACCATTATTAAAGAAAAAATTACTAAATCAACATGGTTTCTGCAAAGGCAAATCATGTCTTACTAACTTGTTAGAATTCTTTGAGGGTGTAGATAAACACATAGGTAAAGGGGACCCAATTGATATTGTTTACCTTGACTTTCAAAAGGCTTTTGACAAAGTCCCTCACCAAAGGCTCCTAAATAAGCTCTTCAGCCATGGAATCAGGGGACAGGTCTTGTCCTGGATCGGAAACTAGCTAAACTGTAGGAAACAAAGGGTGGTAATAAACGGACATTTCTCTGGGTGGAAAGAGGTGAGAAGTGGCGTACCCCAAGGTTCAGTTTTGGGTCCGTTACTTTTTAATTTATTCATTAATGATCTGGATGTAGGGTGAATTCTGAGGTAGCAAAGTTTGCAGACGACACTAAATTGTTCAGGGTAGTTAAAAATGAAACTGATTGTAAAGAGCTCCAGAAAGATCTCTCGAAATTGAGTGAATGGGCAACAAAGTGGCAAATGCATTTTAACCTAAACAAGTGTAAAGTCATGCACATCGGGGCAAAGAACCCCAAATACACTTATCAACTGATGGGATCAAAGCTTTCCGAGACAAACCAGGAAAGGGAGCTCAATGAAGATGTCAACCCAGTGCGCAGCAGCAGTGAAAAAAGCAAATTCTATGCTAGGCATGATCAGGAAGGGAATCGAAAATAGGTCGGCAAATGTTGTATTACCTCTCTACAAATCGATGGTAAGGCCACATTTGGAGTACTGTGTAATACAATTCTGGTCTCCGCACCTTAAGAAGGATATAACGGAATTGGAAAGGTACAGAAAAGGGCAACAAGAATGATCCAAGGGATGGAGCGGCTCCCTTATGAAACCAGGTTGCAACGCCTTGGTCTTTTCAGCCTTGAAAGACGGCGTTTAAGAGGTGACTTGATCGAGTGTATAAAATCATGCATGGGATAGAAAAGGTGAATAAAGAAAAACTGTTTTCTTTGTCACAAAACACTAGGACTAGAGGGCACTCCCTGAAGCTCCAAGGTAGGAAAATTAGGACTAATAAAGGGAAATATTTCTTCACCCAGAGGGTCATTGGGTCATGGAACTCACTTCCAGAAGAGGTTGTGACAGCTGTCAGCCTAAACAACTTCAAGGCAGGATTAGACAGATTCATGGATACCAAGTGTATCGGTAGTTACTGAAAGGACATTCAAGTGCCACCTCGGAGTTGGTTGAGGTAGGCAGGATTTCCCTGGGTACTGGTTGTGGGGGGGGGGGAGCAGGTCAGGGTTTTGCCCTCCCTTCTGCTCGAGATCCCCGTGTACAACTGGTGGGCCACTGTGTGATACAGAATGCTGGACTAGATGGGCTGAGGTCCGATTCAGCATGGCTCTTCTTATGTTCTTATGTCCTTCTTTCCTACATTCTCTCTCTTCCTCCCTCTTCCTTTTTTTCTCCCCTTCACCCTTTCCTTCTTCTCTCCTTCCTTTTCCCTCCCCTTCCTTCTTTCCTCCATTCTCCCTCTTCCTTCCTTCCTTCCTCTTCCTTCCTTTCTCCCCTTCACCCTTTCCTTCCTCTACTTCCTTTTCCCTCCCTTTGTCCCCTTCCTTCTTTCCTCCATTCTCCCTCTTCCTTTCTTCTTCTTCCTTCCTCTTCTATTCTTTCCCCCAAGTCTTCCTTTCCTTCTTCCTTCTTTTTCACTTCCCCCTCTCTCCCCTTCTTTTCCCTTCATTATTTTACTTTTTCCTCACTCCCCTTCCTTTCTTTTCCTCACCCTTTCCTTTCCTCCCTTCCATTTTTTCTTTTCCCCTCCTTGTCTCTCTCCTGCTTTTCTTCCTTTTCCATAGTTTGTTCTTTTCTTCCTCCCCCTCCCTCCTTTATTTCCTCAGTCTTTCTTTCTTTATTTCCCCCTTCCTTCCATCTTCTTCCCAGAGTCCTGAGCATGCCTTTTGCAGAGCCAGGTCTGAAGTGTCCCATCCTGCCGGGGAATCCTTTTCTCATAGTATGCACGTATAGATTCACATTTAGTTGAATTCAGTCTTTATATATATATATATATATATATATATATATATATATATATATATTATATGGCTCTCTCTAAAATAAATTTCCAAATATTTAGTTCTTATGGCTGTCTGAGTCAAAAAGGTTCCCGACCCCTGTTCTAACGGCTGGAATCCTTTATTATGGTTGTGTAAAATGATGTTAGGTGGTGTTAAACACAATTCTTGTTTCAGTTTTTGAACAATGACTATTTATTTATTTAGAACTTTTATATCCCATTCTTCTGTACCTCCTTTGAGAGACTCTAACACAGTGTTTCTCAATCTGGGGGCTCAGGACCCCTGAGGGGGGTCACGAGGGGATGTCAGAGGGGTCACCAAAGACCATCAAAAAAACACTGTTGGTCATGGGGGTTCTGTGTGGGAAGTTTGGCCCAATTCTATTGTTGGTGGGGTTCTTTGTAGCAACTACAACTCCTGAATGTCAAGGTCTATTTTCCCCAGATTACACCAGTGTTGACATTGAGCATTCACATTTGGGCATATTGAGTATTTGTGCCAAGTTTGGTCCAGATCCATCATTGTTTGAGTCCACAGTGCTCTTTGGATGGAGGTGAACTACAACTCTCAAACTCAAGGCCAATGCCCATCAACCCCTTCCAGTGTTTTCTGATGGGCATGGGAGTTCTGTGTGCCAAGTTTGGCTCAATACCTCATTGGTGGAGTTCAGAATGCTCTTTGATTGTAGGTGAACTATAAATCCCAGCAACTACAAATCCCAAATAACAAAATCAATCTCCACCCAACCTCAACAGTATTCCAATTTGGGCATATTGGATATTTGTGTCCAATTTGGTCCGGTGAATGAAAAAACAGCCTGCATATCAGATACTTACATTACGATTCACAACAGTAGCAAAATTAGAGTTATGAAGAAGCAACGAAAATATGGTATGGTAGGGGGTCAACACAACATGAGGAACTGTACTAAGGGGTCACGGCATTAGCACGGCTGAGAACCACTGCCTAACGGCGAAAAGCAAAAAATTCAATGCCAAACAATAAATAACATTTTAAAACATCATATATAAAACAGTAGGTTAAAAATACATGTAAGATAAAATACATATAAAGCCATTTGCCAAGTTAAAACATGGTCCAACTCAGTCCGCACATAGTGATCCAATAACTTTAGTCTCAGCCAACACTCTGCGAATGCCTGATTCCAAAGTCAGGACTTCAGTTGCTTCCTGAAAGTCAGGAGGGAGGGGGCAGACCTAACTTCATTTGGGAGAGGGTTCCATAGCCGGCGGCCACCACAGAGAAGGCCCTGTCTCTCCCACCAAGCACAATTGCGAAAGTGGCTGGACTGAGAGCAGGGCCTCACCAGAAGATCCTAACACCCTTGATGGTTTATAGGGGAGAATGCGTTCGGACAGGTAAACTGGACCAGAACCGTAAAGTGCTTTGTAGGTTAAAACCAGCACTTTGAATTGTGCTCGGAAGCTAATTGGCATCCAGTGAATGAGTATTCAGAACACTAAAACGTTGGACCTTTATGTCCCTGAAGACGCAGGTTCGCAGCTTGGGAGTGATCCTGGATTCATCGCTGAGCCTGGAACCCCAGGTCTCAGCGGTGGCCGGGGGAGCTTTTGCACAGTTAAGACTCGTGCACCAGCTGCGCCCGTACCTTGGGAAGTCTGATCTGGCTACGGTCGTCCACGCTCTGGTCACATCCCGAATAGATTACTGCAACGCACTCTACGTGGGGCTGCCTTTGAAGACAGTTCGGAAATTGCAATTAGTCAGCGGGCGGCAGCCAGATTGCTAACGGGAGCTACATACAGGGAGCATACCACCCCCCTGTTGTGTCAGCTCCACTGGCTGCCTGTCCAATTCCGGGCTCAATTCAAAGTGCTGGTTTTGACCTTTAAAGCTCTATTCGGTTCTGGCCCAGCTTACTTGTCCTAACGCATCAGCCGCTATGTCCCACCTCATAATCTAAGATCATCCGGGGAGGCCCTACTCTCGCTCCCGCCTACGTCTCAGATGAGGCTGGTGGGGACGAGGGATAGGGCCTTCTCGGTGGTGGCTCCCCGCCTGTGGAATGCACTTCCTATTGATGTACGATCCACCACATCCCTCCTGGCCTTCAGGAAAAAAGTAAAATCCTGGCTGTGGGACCAGGCATTCGCACACCAGCACAAGGCAGCATTTTAGATTGGTTTTTAATGAAAGTGGGTGATTATGGCCAATGTTTTATGGACTGAACATTGTTTTAATCCAGAGTGAATGTGTATGGCGCTAATGTAGTTGTATTTTAATGTATTTTTAATGTATTTTAATTGTTGAAGTGCTTTGGGGTTTATATTGTTATTATGTGGGCATCGAATTGTGCCGTACTGTAAGCCGCTCTGAGTCCCCCCTTGGGGGTTGAGAAGAACGGGGTAAAATCCCGAAATAAAAATAAATAAAGACTAGCCGTCCCCTGCCACGCATTGCTGTGGCTCAGTCTGTGTATATGTGTTGTGTGTGTATATATGTGTGTGTACATATTTGTGTATATGTGTATATATGTGTGTTTGCACACACACACACACACATATGTACTGTATGTGTATATATATATGTGTGTGTGTGTGTGTGTGTGTGTGTATACACTCCTTCCCACCTGTCACCAAGGAGGCTGTCCAGACTTTGAACCGGTGCTTGGCCGCTGTGTCGGACTGGATGAGGGCTAGCAAATTGAAACTTAATCCAGACAAGACAGAGGTCCTCCTGGTCAGTCGTAAGGCCGAACAGGGCATAGGGTTACAGCCTGTGTTGGATGGGGTTACACTCCCCCTGAAGACGCAGGTTCGCAGCTTGGGAGTGATCCTGGATTCATCGCTGAGCCTGGAAGCCCAGGTCTCGGCGGTGGCCAGGGGAGCTTTTGCACAGTTAAGACTCGGGCGCCAGCTGCGCCCGTACCTTGGGAAGTCTGATCTGGCTACGGTCGTCCACGCTCTGGTCACATCCCGAATAGATTACTGCAACGCACTCTACGTGGGGCTGCCTTTGAAGACAGTTCAGAAATTGCAATTAGTCCAGCGGGCGGCAGCCAGATTGCTAACGGGAGCTACATACAGGGAGCATACCACCCCCCTGTTGTGTCAACTCCACTGGCTGCCTGTACAATTCCGAGCTCAATTCAAAGTGCTGGTTTTGACCTTTAAAGCTCTATACGGTTCTGGCCCAGCTTACTTGTCCAAACGCTTCAGCCGCTACATCCCACCTCGTAATCTAAGATCATCTGGGGAGGCCCTGCTCTCGCTCCCGCCTACTTCTCAAATGTGGCTGGTGGGGACGAGGGATAGGGCCTTCTCGGTGGTGGCTTCCCGCCTTTGGAATGCGCTCTCTATCGATGTACGATCTACCTTATCCCTCCTGGCATTCAGGAAAAAAGTAAAATCCTGGCTGTGGGACCAGGCGTTTGCACACCAGCACAAGGCAGCACTTTAGATGGGATTTTAATGGAAAGTGGATGAATAGGGCCAATGCTTTCATGGACAGAACATTGTTTTAATCTGGAATGAATGTGCATGATGTTTAGGTAATTGTATTTCAATGTATTTTAATGTATTTTAATTGTTGAAGGCTTCTGGGGTCTTATATTGTTACTGTGTGGGCATCGAATTGCACCTTACTGTAAGCCGCTCTGAGTCCCCCCTCGGGGGACTCATATATATATGGTTTTGTGCATGCGTTGTAATGTTTTGAGGGTTTTTTGGCTTTTTATGTCTTTTCTGCTGTGTGTTTCAGTGTTTAAGTGTTTATGAGTGATGGTCACTCGATGTCCTGATAGGTGTATTGTGTCCAAATTTGGTGTCGATTCGTACAGTGGTTTTTCGGTTATGTTAATCTCACAAACTAACATTACATTTTTATTTATATAGATTATGCCTTTCAAGCTGGTGAAAAAGTACAAAGTAAAAACATGTCCATGTTAACCACTTGCAATAAAAATAAACAGAGGGTCTTGTGCAGGCATGGGCAAGCACTGGCCCTTCAGGTGTTTTGGACTTTAACTCCCACCATTCCTAACAGCCTCAGTTCCTTTCCCCACTCAGCCATGGCCGGGGAAGGGAAGGAGGAAAGGGCCTGAGGCTGTTAGGAATGGTGGGAGATGAAGTCTAAAACACCTCGATGGCCAAAGTTTGCCCATGCCTGGTCTTGTGGCATCTCAATGACTTAAGTAACAACTACCCAGCCTGCTGGCCAAACATGACAGGCTTCTGTTGAGGAGGCGGAGGTGGAGTTCTATGCCTTCCTTTGTGGAACTTAGAAAACAAAAGGCTCAGCTGAGAAGATCATCAAGGCTTGCTGAAAAGAAGGCTAACAAGCACAAGGACAATATTCATACACAAACAAATAATGTACTGTAAATACACGATACAAAACACACGGGGAGACAGTATATTATCAAAAATAAAGGCGATAGAGGCTAAATGCCTTTGTTTGTAATCCAAGCTCCTAAAGCGGCCGATAGCCGGGAGCAATGCTGCGCAAATGCGCTTCGTGTTCTGTTGCCGTAATGAGATGCACCGACCTCGGAGGTGACCCAAAGAGAGGACCACGGGGGCTGTGTCAGCGTTGCAGCCCACTCAGAAACACCGGGCACGCCACAACGGTTTCAGCTGCAGGGCCCCCGATCCGTTTAGCCAAATAATGGCTTTTTCAAGCGTCCAGGGAGCGGTGAAGATCACAGGCGTTTCACAGAACATACATTATCGTGCAATGGCATGGCCCCATCATAGGTAGTTCCATGGACTCAACCTCATTGTTTGGCATTCAGATATTTGACCTGGGCTCTAGACTGGTTTTTTCTTCTGCTTGTTCCCTTGGTTTTTGTTTCTACCATGTCTCCTGTGTCATGGGTTGGAAGACCCTCCCCTCAGAATCAACTGCTGCCCTGGGGCCAGAGTGAAGAAGGGGAGCCAGGAAGACAGAGTTCCACCTTGTCTCCTGGGTCATCAGTTGGGAGCCCCTTCCCCCTACAACAATATGTTTTTGCATTGTTTATTTTATTTTGATGTATTATGTATTTGTTGCATTTATCTTCTATTGTATTATGTCTGGGCTCAGCCTCATGTTGTGAGGTCTTGAGGCTGGGTCGCCCTGGGTTGGATGATGTCCAGTTGCCTACCTTAGATGGTGAGCCTCTTCTTCCATCTACCACCGTCAAAAGCCATAGTGTCATTTTTGACCCAACAATGGAGGCCCAGGTCTCCAGTGTCAGCAAGTCGGCCTTTTTCCATCTTCGGCAGGCTAGGCAGCAGGCGCCTTACCTATCTGGGGATGATCTCGCCACAATGGTTCATGCCATGGTAACGTCGAGAATTGACTATTATAATGCCCTTTATGTTGGCATTCCCTTGTCGGTGACCCGGAGACTTCGACTGGTGCAGAATGCGGCAGCCAGACTCCTCACGGGAATCCCCGTGAGGAACGATATAACACCTGTTCTATACCGACTACACTGGCTTCCGATCGAGTTCCGGATTACCCACAAGTTGCTGGTTCTAACCTTCAAGGCCTTGTACAGCCAGGGGCCTGGGTACCTATGGGAACGCCTTTCTCCCTGTCGACCCTGGAGATCACTATGCGCAGACCATCAGAATCTATTACAGGTCCCAGGCCCTAAGGAAGCCCATCTGACATCAACCCAGCGGGGAGCTTTTTCGGTGATTGCCCCATCACTCTGGGACGCCCTCCCTACCTACCTACATCAGAGCTACCCGTGATTTAAAAGATTTTCACACGGCTTGTAAAACATGGCTATATGAGAAGGTGTTTGGCTGAGGAACTGTTTAGATTGTTTAAATTGTTTAGATCAGTGCTGTCCAACATCTTCCGGACCGGGGGCTGGATGTTTGGTCACTGATGACCTGGGGGGCCGCTCGGCCCCGCCCCCGGGCACGCCCCCGGGCACGCCCCCGGCAGCAGCTGAAGGGTAGCGGGGGCCATGTCCAACAGGCTGGGGGGCCGGATCCGGCCCGCGGGCCGCCTGTTGGACAGCCCTGGTTTAGATGTTTAGCTGCGTGTTTTATTGTAAATCGCCCAGAGCCACCTGGGATGGGCGATTAATAAATCTCAAAATAAATAAATAAATGTTAGCCGCCTGAGTCCCCATTGGGGAGATGGTGGTGGGGTGTAAATAATAATAATAATTATTATTATTATTATTATTATATAATACTGTGCTGTGCTAATATATTGTATACACATATAATATTGATAATAATATAATGTAATACAATATAATAGAAGAAAACTAAGAAGACTAATAACAATACAATATAATAATTATATATTTTATATTACATATAATATTACTAATATTACAGTATAGTGTTATAATACAATTTAGTAATATATAATACTAATATTGTGCTATGCTAATAATATAAAATAGTGTATGTTTATATAACTTGTAAGCTGCTCTGAGTCCTTCTATTATTGTGTTTTACTGTGTGGGCATTGAATTGTGCCTTTTTGTAAGCCGCTCTGAGTCCCCCCTCGGGGGTTGAGAAGAGCGGGGTAAAATGCTGGAAATAAATAAATAAGGGCAGGATATAAATGTTACAAATAAATAAATAAATACCATGATCTTGACCCTAGATTGTAATACTCTTCTGTTAGTATGTTGTGGTCGAGGCTCATGACAAACTGCCATTGTGACTTATGGCAACTCCATGAATAAGAGACCTCTCGGTCACCCTACCACCAACAGCTCTGTTCGGATCTTGCATTCTTTGATTGATTCAATCCATCTGGAATGTGTTTTTCCTCTTTTCCTACTGTCTTCTATCTTCCCAAGCATAATTGGTTTTGCTAACAAGTTGTGTCTTTTCATGATAAGGCCAAAAGCACAATAGCCTCAGTTTAGTCATTTCTGACTTCTAGGGGGAATTTTGGTTGGATCTGCAGTGCCATATAATCCAGTTTCTGAATCCACAATATCTGTTTTGAACTAGATTATATGTGTCCCCACTGCCATATAACCCAGCTCAAAGATGATAGAGCTGGATTCAGAAACTAGATTATATTGCAGTGTAGATGGGAGCTCAGTCTTGATTTGCCCTAGGACTATTTCATTATGTTTTTAAGCAGTCCATGGCATCCGTACAATGATCTCCAGCACCACATTTCAAATGAGTTAACTTTCTTCCTATTAGCTTTCACAGCTATACATATAAATTGCATTTAAATCAGTTTATTAATCTGCATACACTTTGTGTATCTTTGACCATTGAGCTCTTTGGGTGTTTGGACTGTAATAAAGCTTTGTTGTTGTATATAAACTTAAAATATGATGACATGGTTAAAGGGAAATGTATAGACCAGTGCTTTCCGAACCCTGTGTCTTGACACATTGGTGTGTTGGCTGCAGTGTGTAGGCATGTCGTGCGAACATAATGAAAAATGACAGAAATCTTAGAAATGTATGTTACTATCTTACAAATCATATATTTTAAAATATACAGCCTGTCCACGAGTTACAAATCTCTGACTTACAAACTATTCATAGGGTGAGACAACAGGAATGGAATCTGCCCCTTGGAAGGGAAATTCACTCCTGGAAGACTTATCATGGCGAAAGGGGGTCTCTACTGAAGTTTTATCACCAATCTTGTTTCCCATTTTTTCAAGATTCAATTGTCACAGGGACAGAAATTGAGGTGAAATCTTCTGAACAGGGCACAGACAGCAAACCAAACACCACAGGGGTGTTAACCCTTCCCTATGCTATCCAAAGCTTGTATATAAGTATGTATGTGGTGGAATTACACTTTGAAATGTACCTGTTCCAACTTACATACAAATTGAACTTAAGAACAAGCCTACAGAACCTATCTTATTTGTAACTTGGGAATTACCTGTATACATGAAAGACTTTCATGAGATATGTTGTCTCCCTATACATTTGTTATCGAACAGCCGCCAATCCCCAGCCAGCTATCCGACAACCGGGCAAGCCCGTGGACCGACCACGGGGCAGAGACCGCGAGGGTTCAGTTAACCTGGCGAGCCCGGAGCGACTAGGTCCTCGTAGCCTACCCGCCTCCCGGAGTTCCAATTATGCTCACCAATCTGCAAGGTAGATGCCACGAAATTGTTTTATTCTGCTCAGCTGAGAGGATGCGAACCGCAATACCCTGATTCCCGCAAGGAACGCATGCATATACATTCAAAACATTGGTTTTTAAAGGTTACAGAACTGTCAAAACAATTGAAATTCCCGCCTGCCCCCTTCTGGGCCGGCTCCGTCGGTGATTGGTCGGAACGCTGATGGGCGGGATGTTGACCGGCTCTGGGGAGCCTATCGGCGCTTACTCCCATTTGCCATACCAGCCAATCAGGGGTCTGTGGCCATATATGGATTTCCAGGAAGGGAAGCTCAGACGGAAATGGCTGTCAATATTGGCATATGAGTAAAACAAAAGAGTCCTAGCTAGGTAAACAACCTTAAATGACACCTGGGAGTGATAGGATTAGTGGAGTTGACGTTTCACTCATGGGAATGAAAAGAAAAAGAGGAAGAGGTCTGATGCCAGAAAATGCACTCAGACCTTTGGGTGACAAAAGGTTATTGTGGGACACCTCTGGGTTCCGAAGCCAGATGTGGATCCCGCTGTGAAGAACAAATATTTCATGTCCAGGTCCCAGAGGATGAATTAATTGGGCTAAACTCCGACGATTAATACTTCCTTCAGGCTGATGGGAATGTGGGGCATGAAGACTAGTGCTTCCGCTTATCCATAACAAGATTTCCCATCAGAATAGCTCATGCAATAGATATGGTGATCCGAAAAAAAGGCTTTGGGGAGCAAGATTCAGTCATATCCTCTCAGCTTACACAATAGCGAAAATACAGGCAATCTTTCTTTACCAAAGGAAAAAGGGGGAAGGAAAGGTTTACACGGGGTCAAGGGAGTAATACTGTACAGATGCACAAAACACAGGGATGAACCTTTATTATGATTTATGATTTTCTGATTCCTGATGTCAACTCAACATAAACAGAGGTGGCCTCCTGCTCCATAGGCCAATTCCTTTCTCAAAACTTTTCTTTCTGAGTTCAGAGGCATCCCAAAAGTGAAGGAAGAGGAAAAGAGGGGAATGGAGACAAAGAAATATAAAGTAAAAGACATAGCTTCTTTTCCTCCCTTTGGGAGTCTCGAACTCGGGACTCCCATTCCCAAGCGGCCTTGGCTCTGCCGCCTGAGCCATCGCATCTTTCCCTTAGATGCGGCTCTCCTCGCAGTCTTAAGGCGCCCGGGAGCGAAAAGAGAAAAAAATATAGAAATTCAGGAATAATAGGGGAAGTCAGAAAGGGAGGGAACACTTCTGGACAGACTCCAGCGGGACTCGGGGAGAGGATGTGTGGGCTTTCACCTGGGAACAGGCGTGCGTGCTGAAGTTGGGACTTGTTCACTCGCGGAACGACCTGCAGCTTGAGAACTGTTGCCCTCGGCAACACATTTAGTGATTACAACTTATGTATATGTCCATGTTTCTTATTAGGGGTTAGTTTAACCTCTGGTTTGCTAGTAAAACTGAATTACTTGATGCATGTATACAATGGTGTGACACCTACCTTAAATGTTTGGAAAGCTCTGGCCTATGCATTCATACATACGTACATATGTACTTATGTATAAACACGTCAGATATGTACATTTATTACCCAACTAGCTTGGGGACCCGGCGGTGCCCGGGTTATTTGAGGAAGGCATTGTGTGCCAAGGTTGGTTCCCATTAGATGTTTATGTGGCTTGCAGTGGTCTCAGGAACTTAGTGAAGGTACTGCAAATCCCATTGGCCATGGTCCATCCCTCTCCAAAGAGCACCAGGATGTAGAGTGGGTCATGGGGGCTTTGTGTGTCACATTTGGTCTTGATCATTCTTTGGATGAGGGTTGCAGCAGTCTCGGAAGGTGAGTGAAGGTATTTCAAGGCCCATCATCTGTGGTCCATCCTCCTTGAAACAGCACCAGGGTGTTGAGTGGGTTAAGGGGGCTCTGTGTGCTAATTTTGGTCTGTAGTGGTCATTGGGTGAGGGTCGCGTTGTGAAGTGGGCCATTGGGCCCCTGTGTGCCAAGTTTGGTCCTTATCCTGATCCATCACTGCTGTGGGCCGCAGTGTCAGAGTTCTGAGGCTGGCCAATCAGTGTCCTTTATGCAAATAATCCCACATTGGCAACCAATCGAAATACTGGCACATATTCCTCCGCACCTCCCGCTCTCCGTACCGCCGCAAACACTGGCTTTTATTATATACAGTACATAGATATTTCACAGATAAAATAATACATTCGTACATATCTATAAAGCCTGTTTTCATGCCAGGAATCTTCAACTGCATCATAGTGAAACTCTTTTATACCTGCTGCATTCTGAATTCATTCACTGTCACAAGTGATCTCTCTTTTGAAACAGGGCCCATTGTGATAAAACTAGTCAAAGTGGTAGGGCATCTATGAATAGATCTGATACGTACTTAAAAAGAAGAAGAAGCCACAGAGCTGGTATTGCTGTAGCCATTTAGGAAACCTTGATCCTCCTGGCCTAAATTCAGTTACTGTTTGTTTTAGGCACAGGGAGAAAGGGATGGAAGATGTGTTGTTTTTTGGAAGTCCATGTGTCCATATGTGTATGCATGTATACAAAAGAAAAACTCATCTTTTTTTAAAAAAAAAAAACCAAAATTTATTGGAATATTAAACATACCAGGAAACGGACAGATGTCCTGTCCTAAAAAACAGTACATATAAATCCATAATGGGGTAATGGAGGTAATGGAGGTTGGGGAGGTGGGGTTGGGAAGGGGTGGGGTTACAATATGTAAAACAGTTCAAGGAACACAACAGTTAAAAACAAAGATTTGACTTCTCGCAGTGCTGTATGGCAGTGTTTCTCAACCAGTGTGCCGTGGCACACTAGTGTGCCGCGAGCGATCATCAGGTGTGCCGTGGGAAATTGGAACCTCCAATACCCTTTCTTCCCCCAAACTTGGGCAAACTTGGACCTTCCAAGTGTTTTGGACTCCAACTCCCACCATTCCTAGCAGCCTCAGGCTCTTTTTCCTCCCCCAGCCATTTAAGCAGGAAAGGGCCTCAGGCTGTTAGGAATGGTGGGAGTTGAAGTCCAAAGCACCCAGAAGGCCAAAGTTTTCCCATGCCTGTTTTAGAGACCTCAAAGTGGTGAGCCTCCTTCCAACATTGTGATTCTGGATAAAAAATAAACAACATAACATAACATTGTTTGAGTCCACAGTGCTCTCTGGGTGTAGGTGAACTACAACTTCCAAACTCAAGGTCAATTCCCAAGCAAACCCTTTCAGTACTTTCTGTTAGTAATGAGAGTTCAATATGCCAAGTTTGGTTCAATTCCATTGTTGCAAGAGTTCAGGATGCTCTTTGATTGTGTGTTAACTATAAATCCCAGAAACTGTAACTCCCAAATGTCAAGGTCTATTTTCCCCAAACTCCATCTGTGTTCACATTTGGGCATATTGAGTATTCATGCCAAGTTTGGTCCTGATCCAACATTGAGTCCACAATGCTCTCTGGATATAGGTGAACTACAACTCCAAAACCCAAGGTCAATGCCCACCAAACTCATAGCATTTTCTCTTGGTTATGGGAGTTCTGTGTGGGAAGTTTGTGTCTTTCTGCCATTCCTGCTAGGATATCTATGTTGTGTTCGTCGAAACAGGTCCAGGTTTCACACTGAGTGTATAAATACATTTAAAAACATATTAACTATATGTATTACTGTGTTAGAGTGTCATTTTGTGTCATTTTGGTTGGTGGTGTGCCCCAGGATTTTGTAAATGTAAAAAATGTGCCACGGCTCAAAAAAGGTTGAAAAACACTGCTGTATGGAATAGATACATTCTCTTTTTCCTAATACATTTCTTCTTATCACCTAAATCCAAAGACCTTTTAAATCAAAATGTTTCTTATTCTTTACATACAAAATAAAAGGTTTCCAAGCATCATTGAATTGTTTAGAGGTATTATTTCTCAGTAAATTTGTTAGTTTGTCCATTTCGGCAATCTCAAGAATCTTGTAGAATAATTCTTCTTCATCCGGGATTTCCTGTTTCTTCCAATATCTTGCCGGAGTAATTCTGGCTGCAGTTGTTATAAATGATAATAGTCTCCCCACTTCTTTTCCATCTTTTTTTTGTTTCTGTAATATTCAGGAGGTATAATTCAGGTTTAAAATTTATTTTGATTTGGAGGATTTCTTGCACTATTCTATGCACCAGTTTCCAAAATTGCTTGACAAGAGCACCATTGATGGAAAAATGTTCCTTTTTCTTTACCACATTTCCAACACCTTGATTCTCCATTTTGTATATTTTTGCTAGTTGTGCAGGGGTAATATACCACCTGTACATTACTTTTAGTTGGTTTTCTTTTAGGAAGTAGGCATATGTATGTTTTAAATTAACTCTCCACATTCTTTCCCAACTTTCCAATGGGATGTTGTAGCCAATATTTGCCGACCATTTTTCCATGTATTCTTTTATTGGGTTCTTTTCATATTTACTTGATAAAATAAATTTATATAGTTTGCTTACAGTTTTTCCCCCAGCATATAGTACATTCCCCCTTTGTTTTTTCTTCTTCCCACCCGATTTTTTTTTTGTCTTCTTCGTATCTCATTCTTATTTGATTATACTGGAACCAATTAATATTGCAATCTGTTCATTCATCATATTTTTCAGTTGTAATATATTATTTTCTTTTTTAAATAATTCTTTGTAGGTTGGCCAATTTTCTTTGTATATGTTTTTAACTTGAAAGGCTTCTATTGGTGATGCCCACATTGGAAGTTTGGTACATATATTTCCTTTATATTTACTCCATACTTTAAACAAAGGTGCTTTTATAATATGGTTTTAAATTTTTCGTCTTGTTTATCTTTTCCATAAAACAGGTATGTATGCCACCCAAATCTATTTTCGTAACCTTCTACGTTATTTAGTTTTCTATCTTTTAAATTTAACCAATCTTTAACATTTTCCAAACAGTTTTCCTCATAGTATGATATTAAGAAAGACTCATCTTGTGAAGCTCTATGAATGAAAGATGAAACACATATATTTTGAAAAGAATCCCCATGTTTATCAAAATGTAAAATGGAGTCAACTGGGACAGAATTTTACCAGCAATAACTACCAAAATCAGTGTGATTTATTTCCTGTTAACATGCATTGGTTTGTGCTGTGTGATAGTCGTCAACAACTTTTCAAAGTAAGATAATAAAAGGTTTAAAATCATAAATACAATCCCCCATAAATACAAGGCCCCACAAGAAATGAATTGCATTTTTTATTTTTTAAATTTTAAAAAAGGCTTTATTCACATAGTTGCAACAATAACAAAAGTAGAACAGACAAAATGGGGGGGAGGGGGTATGGGTAAACACTAGGGAAGATAAAAGCAGTATTACATAAAGGATAAAACATGAAAACGTTGACTTCACATCTCATGGAAAAGAAAATAAGTCCAGATTTAGGTTTGAAAATCTTTGCCCCATAAGGTGGGGATTTATAAATTTAGTCCTTTCAGATCAATGTTCTTTTTTTTTTTTAATATACTCTATGAGGGGTTGCCAGGTTTGGTAGAATCTTTTTGAGGAGCTGTCCCGAAGTAGATGCGTGAGCTTATCCATCTTCCCCACTTCCAACACTTTATTGAGCCATTCCTCTTCTTCCGGAACTTTTGGTGTCTTCCAATGTCTTCCAATGTCTAGGGGGCCGGAGAGATAGCACAGCGGTAACAACCGCTGTGCTGGCAATCTGAAGAACTGAAGATTGCAGGATCGAATCCCGGGCTGAGTTAGACGCCAGCTGTGAGCCCTGTCTACTGTTTACCCAAACAGTTCAACAGCCCAGCTGTGAATTAACAACAAATTGTGGATCATAAAAGTGGGGAGGACTTTTGCACAGACTTGTCTGAAATAGGCTGACGGAGAAGGGAGAGGCGGAAGTGGTGGAAACAAGAGGCTCCTGTCATGAGGATGGAACAACAGCACCTTGTGACGTGAAGGCACAATGATGCAGGGACATAACAACAATGATGTAATGGAGCATTCACACCCGATGGCGCCCACCTGTATGCGCAGCCAGGAAAGAAGAAGTCCTTCTAAAAACTGCACTGTATTTGTCTATGTGTAATTGTATGTCTTTCCGACAGGAACTGTCTGTCGTATGTGTATTGTAATCCGCACTGAGTCCCCTTCGGGGTGAGAAGAGCGGAATAAAAATAAACAGTATTATTATTATTATTATTAGCTAGCGTAATTTGCGCCGCCGCCGCCAAGTATGTTAATAGTTTTTCGGAGTCCTTGTTCATACTTTGTCCTGTAATATTTAGCAGGTATAATTCCGGTCCCCCATCAAGTTCAATATTTCAGAGATATTTTTATGTATCATATTCCAAAATTTACCTACCACTTTGCAAGTCCATAATTGGTGATAATATGTCCCCTTTTCTATATTACACTTCCAACATCTATTGTTACCACTCTTATTTATTTTTTCCAATTGACTGGGGTTATGTACCATCTATAGATCGTTTTATAGGTATTTTCTTTTATGCTATAGGCGTATGTATATTTTGTTTAATTTCCCATATTCTATCCCATTCCTCCCAGGGGATTGTATATCCAAAATTAGTTTCCCATTTTTTCATATAGTCATTGTCCGGTTTTTTTCCCCTTTTTTACAGTCTGTTAAAAAGTTATATAATGCCCTCACGGTTTTCTTTTCTGTGTGTAGCCAGCATTTTTCTCCTCTGAAATTGCATTTTTAATACACTTTGGGAAAATATTTGAGCAACAACAACAAAAGTATTTTAAAAAGCTATTGAGAAAATGTGTTGTCATTTATGCAAATGCTGCCAAGCTTAAGGTGGTGTAGATATGGATGATATGTGAAATTAAAAAATGTAATTTTCGAAAGTGTGGACATTGCAGGGAGTTTATTAGGTAGTTGAGAAGATGGTGTCAATAATGAAGAATGTGAAGATGAGAGAACCCAAGTTAATTCATGCTCTCAAAAAGGAATAAGTGTCAAAACAGTTTTCCTGATTGTTTGGATGCCAACTTTGTAACATCTGTCAACAGCAGTGCCTTTCATGACAACCTGATAATTAAATTCATTGTTGCCTGTCACAATCTGTGTTAAAAGAATGGCACTTTGCTGCAGGCTATGTGAACAGAAGGAAAAGAAAACTCATTAGAACAAACCAAACTTTGCAATATTCAATCTAATGTGGAAAGCACAGGCAAAACTGATTTTTTTTCTTAAGACAATCAGTTTCTGTATATCTCTATTTTGAACATACTGTTTGATAGTTTTCTGATTTGGAGAATGTATATCAAAAGTAAATGCTGAATAGAAAACTTTTCTGGACAAAAGGTTGTATGTTGGTTTCTCTCTCTATCACTTTGGACAACGAGGCTAGCAGTGAAGGTATTGGTTTTATATATTGGTTTTATATGTTTTTAAAGGTCTTATTGTATGTACTTTTTAATTCTGCTTTAAATGTGGTTTTAAGTGTATATTGTTAAGGCATCAAATGGCTACCTGGTTGTATGCTGCCTTGAGTCACCTTCGGGTTCGAGAAAGGCGGGATAGAAATATCGTAAATAAATAAAATCACCTTTATATTATGTTATTTTTTACGCCCATGACCTGTGATTCTTTTGGCCTTTTGGTATAAATTTCTTGGAGTTTTTTTCTATATTGTTTTGGAACTGGAAATTTTGTCAACTTTGTGTCTTAAAAGTTAGGTGGCAACTAAGCATCCTAACTAGATCCAGTATTTGTCTTCTCACGGAAACTCAGTTCTGTAGTATTCAGCAATGCTTTTCTAAATGGTCTGTGATATAGGATGTGCAATGTGGTTTCTGTTTTCTTGTTTACTTTTCCTAGTCAAGTATGAATCAACTCAAGTTAGTTCTGCTTCAAGTGAAAAACAGTATTGCTCTGACCAAATTGGGGGAGGGTGTGTCTTTAGTATTCATCTGAATCTTGGAAAGTATCTAGTCAAGCAAATGAGAATTTTGTTTTGATTGATTCTCTGATATCTACAATATGACTAACCACAATAGCGTCTATTGACAACAGTCCTCACCCCTCAGGAAAATCCAGATGTACCCAATCCCATAAAAATGTTGTTCTAGGACAGTGTTTCCCAACCAGTGTGCCGTGAGCAATCATCAGGTGTGCCGTGGGAAATTGGAACCTCCAATACCCTTTCTTCCCCCTCCTGCCGAACACTTTTTCTTCTCCACTCGGGCTCCCTTCTTCCCAGCCTCGATCTGCTTGCTTTGCCTTGCTTTGCTCACGCTGCCGGTTCTGCGGGAGGGGGGAGGGAGGAAGACATGACCCATGCAGGCGCTACGGCACATACTCGCCCCACATCTTCCTCCCTCCCCTCCACAGTGCTCTCTAGATATAGGTGAACTACAACTCCAAAACTCAAGGTAAATGCCCACCAAACTCTTATAGCATTTTCTCTTGGTTATGGTAGTTCTGTGTGGGAAGTTTGATTCCATTCCATCATCGGTGGAGTTCAGAATGCTCTTTGATTGCAGGTGAACTATAACTCCCAGCTGTTGAGCAAGACCTTCGTGTGTGTCTTTCTGCCATTCCTGCCAGGATATCTATGTTGTGCTCATTGAAACAGGCCCAGGTTTCACACTGAGTGTATAAATACATTTAAAAACATATTAACTATATGTATTACTGTGTTAGAGTGTCATTTTGTGTCATTTTGGTTGGTGGTGTGCCCCAGGATTTTGTAAATGTAAAAAATGTGCCGCGGCTCAAGAAAGGTTGAAAAACACTGTTCTAGGATATACGGTAGGGATGTGTGGAAGAGCCCCCAGACAGCATGCTGCCCACATATGATGTAAACACACAGATAGTCTGCTAGTGGGCTTTGCCACAATGCTTCAGCCTTACCCATTTTTCTGGAAAGCCTTGTGCTATTCAAGACACTTTCTTCTTTCTACACACTGATAGTCAATGCATAGCGATGGCATGAGTGTAGATAGTAAAATGGGGGAAATCAGTCATGTAGCTGTTGAAATGTTCTCAATAAGCTCTTCAGTTCTGATCTGTTGCATAGATCGAATGGCACATTTTGGGCTTAGATATCTGGCACACATTGTCTTTTTAATGGCATTTATGTCTTTGATCTAGAGCACAATAAATAGTTTCATGACTAGATAGCCAAGTGCTTGCATTCCAACAATTTTACTTACTAAAGTCATTTTGACTGGAAAAATACCAAGCAATATTGTCAGAAAGCGAAGATTGTTTGCCTGTGCCATCATCTGCCCTGTATTTATAGCTGAGAATCACAAGGCATTTTTAATTTCAGTAGATGCTGATGCTGGAAACTTTCACCGCATTCTGTAAGTGCTTGTTGATTTCTGGCACATTCCTGAAGTTCAAGTTTAAATTTGTGAGCAGCTATTGAATCCATTGAAATATGATTTGTAGTGAAGGAGAGGCCCATTTTTACATTGTAAGTAGTGTGCTGAATAACATCATAGAAATTAGAAGCTATTTTGGAGTCCAACAGAGAAAAAGATGTCATGTGTGGTGCATGCTGACTTCAAATTATGGAACATCAGTACAAGGCAATCTGCTGTCCTGGAAACTAGGACTCGGAGCAATGGGTTCAGATTACAGGAAAGGACATTCCACCTGAACATTAGTAAGAATTTTCTGACTGTAAGAGCTGTTCAGCAGTGGAACACTCTGCTCGGAGTGTGGTGGAATCTCCTTCCTTGGAAGTTTCTGGTGCTGAGGATGGATGGCCGGCCAGACTCTGCACCCGATTGTTTCCAACAATGCCTTGAAGCCGTGACTGGTTGGCTACGAGCCAGTCGGCTGAGAGTGAACCCATCTAAGACGGAGATCCTCTGGCTGGGTCATCCAGGTGGGTGTGAGCTCCAGCTGCCTACTCTGGACGGTGAGGCATTACGCCCGTTGCACTTAGTAAAGAGTCTGGGGTCCATTGGACCCGCTGCTGACAATGGAGGCTCAGGTCTCCGCTATCAGCAGATCCGCTTTTCCATCTGCGGCAGGCTGGCGGCTGGCACCCTACCTCACCGGAAATGACCTAGCCACGGTGATCCAAGTGACGGTCATCTCGAGGCTATGCTACTGTAATGCCCTTTACATTGGTCTTCCTTTGTCAGTCATCTGGAAGCTTAAACAGGTGCAGAACGCAGCAGCAAGACTCCTGGCTGGAGTGCCGGCCAGGGCTCATATCACTCCAACTCTGCAGTGACTGCACTGGTTGCCAATTGAGCACCGGATCATCTTCAAAGTGTTGGTTCTGACCTTTAAGGCCTTGCATGGTCTGGGGACGGTGTACTTGAGGGACCACCTACTCCCATATGTTCCCCAGAGATCTCTTCGCTCTGAAGACCTCAATCTTTTGCAGATCTCTTCCCTGCTGTGATGAGGTGGTTATTTGTGTTATATTAAGTGGTCACGTTATGGACAGACCACAAAGGGTTGGCTGTGATAATGGAGGCAGTTCCCTCCTGGGGGATGTGTTGCCATGGTGATGGTGGGCGGAGCCAACCAGAAGGCTAGCTCGGAATTCTTAGAGAGAGTCAGTGGTGCCTGGCTGTCAAGCCAGAAGGTTTAGTTGGATTCTGCTCTGAGGAGAGGTAGGAATCACGTTATTGAAACTGCAGAGAGAGCAGTTAGAGTTTTCCTGTCAGCGAAGCGAGAGTGTAACCCGGCTGGGGAATCTGTTTTAGAGCTGTGGGAGACAGTTCTGTTGGGCTGAGCTTGCGAGCCAGCCGGTTTGTGTAAAGCCTGAGGGCTAGATAGAGGCAAGAGTGCCTGTATGTTTTAGATTGCTAGACGCTGATCTAAGTAACAGCAATAGTTAAACATTGCAACTGTGTACTAGTTAAACTTTGTAACCTTTAAGTCGTGCCTCTTCGGAAGAGTTATATTAAGTATCAAACCAAGTTTTGTGCCCAGTTGTGTGAAATAAACTATTTAAGTTTTGATTCAAAACTCTCTCCCTGTGACTTCATTTGGATTACCAGTCTCCTCACCACTCTTTACAAGTCAATGGTCAAGCCTAAATAAATTAATGGTGGCAGCGAAATACCAAGTTAACGTCGAAATCTCCACAAATGGTGGCAGCGGTGGGACGCCTGCCCTGCCACGTTAAAAGAAAGTAAACATAGATCTCCACAAATGGTGGCACAGCGGCGGGATGCGTATAAGAAATCTGATCTAGTGCTAAGACTATGACAAGATTGGGATGCGTGTTAGAATCTGATCTAGTGCCTAAGATTGTGACAAGATTTAGATCCGTAACATCTGAATTCAGTACTTGAGACTGTGTAAAGAGTAAGAAAAAGTGTTGTGAGGTAAAGTTAAATCTCACAATATAGCTACTAGAAAGCAGAAGAGAAGCCAGGAGGCTTGAGGAACGAAGGAGCCAGGAGGCTTGAGGCGAAAGATTAAAAAGAGAGAGTTGAGGCAAACCTGAAGTAAAGGCTGAGACCTAAAGTAAAGGTTGTGGAAGCCTGAAGTAAAGGGCTAAGTTGGAGTCCTGGTAAACCTGCAAGAGAGGCTGAGTAAAAGTCCTGAGGTAAACCTGAAAGAGAAGGCTGAAGTAAAGGCCTGAAAGAAAAGTGTGAGGTAAATGGAACTCACAAAGATGGCAGAATCTCAGAAGTCAGTCTCTGAGGAGATTCAAAATTTGAAATGCCAGTTAGAGTTAAAAGAAGAGAAAAGCAGCAAATGGATGCTGAGATAGAGAAGAGTGAAATAATTCATA
>JARBWK010000700.1:2500-25958 GCA_030556195.1 Anolis apletophallus
AGTACCCAATTGTTTTCAAGGTGTTGGTGTTAACCTTTAAGGCTTTACACGGCCTAGGGCCTGCGTACCTGAGGGACCGCCTTGCCCCATACATTCCCCCGAGATCACTACGTTCGGAGGAGTCGAATTTGCTCCTTATTCCATCGGTCCGCACCTGTCACCTGTCTGCTACCAGGCAAAGGGCTTTCTCTGTGGCGGCTCCGGTACTCTGGAACTCTCTCCCAGACGATGTCCGAGCCGCCACGGAGCTTATCCCGTTTCGCAGGGCCTGCAAGACCCCCTGTTCAAACTGGCCTTCGGCTAGGCTAGTAAGCCGAAAGTACTCATCTCTACCAGTACCCTGGCTCAGGGAATGCTTTAGTATGTACATAATTTTATCTCGGGACCTACTCTGTATTTTATGTTGTATTTTCTTGTACGGTGACATGAATGCGACATGCCTGCCGAGTTTTTATGATGTTATCCGCCCCGAGCCTGCAGGGAGGAGCGGAATACAAGATGGAACAAATAAATAAATAAATAAATAAATAAATAAATAGTTCACCGACATCCAGAGAGCACTGTGGACTCAAACAATGTTGGATCAGGACCAAACTTGGCATGAATACTCAATGTGCCCAAATGTGAACACAGATGGAGTTTGGGGGAAATAGACCTTTGGGAGTTACAGTTACGCTCTCCCTTACCCACATATGCGCACCAAACTGCCATGTGCCGAGCACACCTGATCTCCCCTCCTCACTCGGAGTCTCAGAAACAGCCCTCCTCCGCTGGCCTCTCAGCCAAGAGGAGGGCTGTTTCTGAGACTCCAAGTGAGGAGGGGGAGAGCGGGTGTCCTCGGCACATGGCAGCTGGGTGCGCATCTGTGGGTACGGGAGAGCGTCTTGAGGCTGGAGGGAGGCTTTTGGTAGGAGGATTCATTTTCTGTTTCAGAAAAGGAAGAGAAGGATAAGCGGGGAGATCTTGAGCCTTCTCTACTAAAAGGATTCCTAAGACCATCAGAAATATATATTTTCTTATGGTCTTTGGCAACCCCTCTGAAACTACCCCGAGATCCCCCCAGGGGTCCCAACCCCCAGGTTGAGAAACGTTGTTTTAGAGCAGTGTTTCCCAACCTTTTTTGAGCCGCGGCACACTTTTTTACATTTACAAAATCCTGGGGCAAACCACAAACCAAAATAACACAAAATGACACTAACACAGTAATACATATAGTTGATAGGAATTTACCTTGAGTTTTGGAGTTATAGTTCACCTACATCCAGAGCGCACTCTGGACTCGGGGCTGGTGAAGCAGGCAGGAAGGCAGGCAGCGGTGGCGGTGGGCAGGGAGCCGGAGGAAGGCCGAGAGTGGTTTCGCACGCACCGAGGGGGAGGGGGAGGAGGGAGGGGCAGGGCCCTGCGGGGAGCTGTTCTCCCAGTTTGTGGCTCCGCCACGCTTGGCGGAGCTGCGAACCGGGAGAAAGGCTCCACGCAAAGGAACAGGCCCTGCCTGGGCGGCGGGTTTGGTCGGCTTGCGTCTTCTGCGAGGCTCGGCGGAAGACGCGAGCCGGCCAAACTCAGCTCCCAGGCAGGGCCTTGGCCCTGCGGGGAACCTTTCTTCCGTCATGTAACAGTAGTGTGCCGCGGATCAGCGGTTGGGAAACACTGTTTTAGAAGACAAAAATAGCAAATTACATTGAGTATTTCTTACCTAAGAAAACATTCTGAAATTTAAGGTGTCAACATAAGATGACAAGAGACTTAGAGGTGCACACTTGCAAGTCTCACCACCACCATCATGGGAAAGCTTTCCTTGTGTATCTGTTCTCCATATGGTTGTTAAAATCCTTGGCATTAGGAATATTCTATTTTCTAGCATGTAAGTCAGCTGTAATTGCAAGACTGTGAAATAGTTTTATGTTCTTGCTGTATTTCAGTGCTGGAAAATCTGTGTGTCCAAATAATTTTTTTGTTCAAAAGCTGTGGATTTTAATCAACCATTCCCTTCCTTCATCTATAGGCCTGGTTTTGTAGTAACGTGCCTCCAAGCTATGGGAGCCAATAAACTGGGAGGGTGGGTGGGCTTGCATTAAGTCAGTAAGAAATTATGTCTTCTGACTCATATTTACCATTAAGACACAACTACACAAAGAACGATTACAAAACATTTGTTTAAAGCAGTGTTTCCCAACCGCTGTTCCGTGGCACACTAGTGTGCCGTGAGCGATCACCTGGTGTGCCGCGGAAAAACTTCACTTCCCCCCTTTCTTCCCCCTCGTGCCGAACTCCTGCTGCTGCTGCTTGGGGGAGAGGGGGGGGAGGAGGAAGGGCTGGGCGGTGGCGAAGAAGAAGAAGAAGGGGCCGGGGCGCCACCAGGGGTGGTCCTACAAGATAGGCCAAGTAGGCGGCCGCCTAGGGCGCCATCTGGGAAGGGGGCACCATCCTGGCCCTGCCAATGTTCCTCAGACAGTGCTGCAGCTGCCTGCTTTTTTACCCCGGCCTTGTGCGCTCCGACGCCGCTTCTGGGCATGCGCGGAGGTTTTCACGCAGGCGCAGTTGCTCTGGAGCTGAAGTTGAGCGCAGGAGCAACTGCACATGCACGAAAACCTCCGCGCATGCCCAGTAGCTCCCTTGCGCAGAAGCCTGTAAGCAAAGCACTCCCTATCGGGCAGGCAGGGAGTGCTTCCTCTCTCCCTTGGTCTCCGCCAGGTGCGCGCGTGTGCAGGGAAGGAGAAAAGAATCAGTGAAGGAAGTGTAAGTGAAGGAATGAATGAAGGGCTTTCCTCCTCCTCCTCTGTGACCTCTTCTCTCCCTCCTTCCTTTCTTCGGCTCTATTTCTGTCTAGACCTGAGGGGCCTGAGGCTATGAGGAGTTGTGGGAGTTGGAGTCCAAAACACTTAGGAGGAGGGAGGGCGGGCCCGAGTTTGCCCAGGCCGCGCTGCCTGTATTCGACCTCATTTGAACATTTTGGCTGTTTTTCTATTTACATTTACATTGGGATCCTAATTTTGGACTTATGGGAGACTCCTATGGATTATGAGTCGGGTGATAGGTAATATATCCTGATTTTGATGCATTTACATTTCATTTCTTGTTGATTATTATACAGTTCTGCTTAATATTGTCATACAATATAATACAAATACAATATAACAATAGAATAATGATATATTTTATATTACATGTAATATTACAAACAATATTGCAGTACAGTGGTATTGTACAAAATAGTAATATATAATATTTTATTTTACTTTATTTTGGGTTATTTGCGTTTTATAGGAGTAATGAAAATATTTAGTAGAGGATAATTTTATTTAAATTAATTATTTTATTATTTTATTATAATAATATAATAGAATGTTACATTATATTATAATGTCAATATATTATAATATAATTATATTGTAATGTAGTATAATATAATTATGATATAATATAGTATGAGTATGGTATAATATATTGTATATACATTGATACAATATAATACTACTAATGGTATTGTGATATTATAATTGTATATTTGTTTTACATTGGGGGGCAAAATAATGTTTGGGGGGGGGCACCAAAATAATGTTCGCCTACCATTTAAAATTACCTTAGACCGCCCCTGGGCGCCACCTCCTTCGGCTGTTTCCCCAGCCAGCCAGCCAGCTCCCAATTGAGGAAGGGCAGGGAACGGAAGTGGAAGTGAGGAGTGCAGTCTGAGGCAGGCCCACCGGCTTCTTCTTTCGAACCGCAGGAAAGAAGGAAGGAAGGCAGGCAACTGCGGACTGAGTGAGTGCCTTCCCTTCTGGTGTGGAAGAGGGAGAGAGCCATTCAGGAAGGGAGCCACCTGGGAGTTCTGTGTGGGAAGTTTGGCCTGGTTCTATCATTGATGGGGTTCAGAATGCTCTTTGATTGTAGGGGAACTATAAATCCCAGCAACTACAACTCCCAAATAGCAAGGTTTATTTCCCCTGAACTCCATCTGCGTTCATATTTGGGCATATTGAGTATTCATTTCAAGTGTGGTCCAGATCCATCATTATTTCAGTCCACAGTGCTCTCTGGGTGTAGGTGAACTACAACTTCCAAACTCAAGGTCAATTCCCAAGCAAACCCTTTCAGTACTTTCAGTTGGTAATGAGAGTTCAATATGCCAAGTTTGGTTCAATTCCATTGTTGCAAGAGTTCAGGATGCTCTTTGTTTGTGTGTTAACTATAAATCCCAGAAACTCCCAAATATCAAGGTCTATTTTTCCCAAACTCCATCTGTGTTCACATTTGGGCATATTGAGTATTCATGCCAAGTTTGGTCCTGATCCAACATTGTTTGAGTCCACGGTGCTCTCTGGATATAGGTGAACCACAACTCCAAAACTAAAGGTCAATGCCCACCAAACTCTTATAGTATTTTCTCTTGGTTATGGGAGTTCTGTGTGGGAAGTTTGAGTCTTTCTGCCATTCCTGCCAGGATGTGTTTATCGAAACAGGCCCAGGTTTTATAGTGAGTGTATAAATACATTTCAAAACATATTAACTATATGTATTACTGTGTTAGAGTGTCATTTTGTGTCATTTTGGTTGGTGGTGTGCCCCAGGATTTTGTAAATCTAAAAAATGTGCCATGACTCAAAAAAGGTTGGGGAAAAACTGGTTTAAAGATTGAGCACGAGTCCAGGTTCGATTTTGCACACTAATCGGCTGCCAGTTGGTATTGGTGACCAATTTTCTCTCCAGGGATGAGGTTCTCAGACTGCAAAAGTTGCAGTTTGATGTGGAATAGGTCTAAATCTCAACAATGATGTCCTTTCCCCCGAGATAATAGACTAACGCCAACTGATTAATAGCTGCCCCTCAATCCCATCATCAGTACAAAGTATTTTTGTTGCCTTTGTCACCAGAGAAAGATGCACCCCGGTGAGGTATTAAATATTCTATGCTTTTGAATGATTTTGCTTCTTTACGCCTCTACCTCATCTTTCTCATTCTGTAAAGTCCATTGCCGTGTAGCATGTGCCATTGAAAAGGAAAATAAATTACAGATCTATAAATTAGCACAGTTCATACAAGGTTTTTTCCCCTGCATCTCCATCCTGCCATAAATACAACTTCGTCTTTGTTAAATTTACATTCATGTGCCTATAATAAATTACACAGTTGCTGGGGGGTTTTTCTTCATGGATCACAGTAATCTCTCAGCGGGTAAATTACGTACTCTCATCTTTGGTTCTCCAGGAAACGAGATGTACGTTTTCCAATGCATTTTCCATCAACAGAATTTTATATGAATGCCTTCTTAGCCCTTCTGTAAAAGACGCATGAAACAGACATCTCTGGGCATGTGTGGCCATATTCTTTATTCGAGGAACAAAAGCTTTTCCAAGCAACAAGCATAATTGTGAGAGGTTTCCTTCCATTTAGGATTTCTGCTGCTGCATCCTCAGTGACATGGAAGCTGTGCTGCTCCAGGAACATTGAAAGCCAGGAAGAGGCGCTCGCTGTTTCTCCTGCAGACTAGGAACTGGAACAGCAGCACTGTGAGAAGCAGCGACACGGATCTTGCACTCCGCAAAGTAAGCATTTGCTTACCACTTGCCAATATTCAGGGCGCATTTTACGCAGGGCGGTCCTTCGATTCCGCCACTTACGCAGCGGCGTGAGGCGTCACCGGCTGGGAGGGCACCACCCGGCTGGGAGCGCCACCGCGCCGCCTCCGCACCCCCGCCGCCGCTGCACTGCCCTGCGCCGCCACCACGCCCGGGTGTGCCGGGCGCACACAGCGCAAAAGCTTTTAAAGGCGCTGTAGCGCCCAGAGCGTTTCTGCGCATGCGCCGAACGTCCAGCAGACGTGCACTGCCTCCCCGGCGTGTCTGCCGCTTTGGAGCCAGCGCGCATGCACAAAACCTGTGGCCGCATAAGTGCGTGGATGTTCGGCGCACACGCAGAAATCTCAGTGCACGGAGGTGCGCCGCGGCCGATGGAGGTGGCTGCGGAGCGCGCCCGCACACCTAGCATGGCAGCAGCGGTGTGGCAGCGGCGTTGGCGGCGCGGAGGCAGCGTGGCGGTGGCGAGTGACGCGCGGCAGGGGGGCAACAAAATTTTCTTTGCGTACCGCTTCGGATTAGGTTAGACCGCCCCTGATTTTACGTTGTCCCCATCGCCCCACACCACGAGGCTGAAAAGGAGGAGCGCTCTGGAGTTGGCCAGAGGTGGAGCGCCCCCGGCTGCAAAACGCTCCTGACTCCTGTAGGGCGATCAGCGGCTCCGGGCTTCTGGACCCACCCTGCGGCAATGGCGCACGTGTGGAAGTTTTGCGCATGCGCCATCACCGCAGGGTGAGTCCAGCCTCCCAGAGCCGCCAACCGCCCCCCACCACAAGGCCGAAAAAGAGGAGCGCCCTGCAGCTGAAGGCGTCCTGCCTCCGGCAGGCCCGGATCAAGCCCTTTTGCCGCCCTAGGCCAAAGGGTCTGCCTCCGCCCCTCCCCGCCCCCAGCTCCGCCCCTCCCCACCCCGGCTCCATCCCACCTCGCCGGATTGAAGGAAGGAGGGCGGGGCGAGGAGGGAGAAAGAGGCGCCCTCCTGCTGCGCATCCTGCGCTGCCTGCCCACCGGCGGGGCTGGCGCGACTCCTCTTTGCCTCCTCCCTGGCGTGGCGTGGCATCGCCAGGCAGGGAGGAGGGGAAGCCGTGCCGCCCCCCCCTCGTCCCTTGCGTAGCGCGACGCCAAGCCAGGGAGGCGGAGAGAAGCCGTGCTGCCGCCGCTCCTCCCTTGCGTTGCCAGGCCACGCAAGGGAGGAGGGGCGGCGGCGCGGCTTCGCCTCCTCCTCCCTGCCTGCCCACGCCATGCCACGCCAGGGAGGAGGCAGAGAGGAGTGCCGCCGCTGCCCCTCTTCCCTTGTGTCATGCCAGCCCCGCCGAAAAGGGGTGGGCGGCGCGCAGGACGCGCGGCGGGAGGGCGCCTCTTTCTCCTTCCCACCTCGCCCTCCTTCCTTCAATCCGGCGAGGAGGCGGGGAGGGGCGGAGCCGGGGGGCAAGGAGGGGCGGAGTAAGGAGCGGAGCCGATCCTCCCTCCCTCCCTCCTAAAGCAGAGCCGAGGGGAGCAGAGCAAAAGGGAGGGCGGCCGCGCATGCACTCTTTTGGGGTGAATTTTTTGGGGATTTCGTTTTAAAAATTGGGGGTCCGGATCCGCTGCCCCCCAAATGTGCCGCCCGAGGCCATGGCCTCGGGTGGCCTTATGGGTAATCCGGGCCTGGCCTCCGGCCTCCCAATGCTCCTCCCCTTTGCCCCCGCGTAGGGCGACCACCGATCCCGGGCAGCTGGGCTTGCCCTGTGTAACGGTGCATGCGTGAAACTAGCTGGCTCCACGCATGCACATTCCGGTGCACGCGCGCACCCTCCACAAGGCTGGAGAGCGAGGGGGCGTCAAAATAAGGTTCGCTTACCATTTTAAATTACCTTAGTCCAGCCCTGCAGCAGCACTTTGGCTTTCTTGTCTTTGAATATAGCCTGGAAAGTCTGATGGAACAGTGCAGGAAAGATCAAGTGGAAACCGCCCCCACATTGTGGAAGTCACATCACCGAAAGTACTTGCATGTATGGATACGCTTGCAAGGTAAAAAGGAGGAAAGAGGGACACCATGGTGTGGTTTGAGCTGTCAAGACTTGGACATCAGGAGCAACGGATGAATTTGTTGCTATCTAATGTCCAAGAGGTGATGGATTGATTAAGTACTTTTTATCTGACAAAAGGGAACATACACTTACGCAAAAACCCTATATTATTCTAAGTTCAAACCAAATTAAATAGCCCTTAGTTATCAGGACTGTTATCAGGCCCACCTTGAAAAGCACCTCCTGCTTGCCCCGCGCCAGGCCTAGCAAGGCGCGCTTGCGTGGACGTCCCCATTGGAAGAAAGAGGCAATACACAGGACTGTGCCGTGGGCGGGGCTGACGAGGAGGTGCGTGCTGCAGTTTCCATGGCATCGTGCGCTTGCGACTGTGTCCCTGCAAGTTGGAATCCCCGGGCAGGCGTTGCCGTGGAAACTGCAGAACACGCCTCCTTCCTCTCATCAATCCCGCCCACGGCGCAGTCCTGTGTATTACCTATTTCTTCCTCGCAAGCGCACGGCCCTGCAATTGGCAAGCAAGCCTGGCTCATGCCACCACCCCCTTGCAGGGGTTCAGTGCCCCCCAAATTCTCCTGAGCCTCCCAGCGCCTGCTTGGAATGCCCCACCACCCACCAGGGGATGGTATCGCCCACTTTGGGAGTCACTGCTATAACCATTGTTGTATGCATTGCATTTCATTATTCGTCTATCATTGTGTCCGTTCGCTCAGCTCCTTGTCTGTTTAGCATTTAGTGAACTATAGCTTTCTTGTTGTTTCTACTTGTACACCAATAACATCTAGTGGGGCGCATGATTCCCATTGCGGAAATAAGCTCTGCTACACTGATTCGGATCCCAAGTTATATTATGTTTTATTCACCATAAATGTTTACAGAGCAAAAAAGACAGGTTAGCCCTTGCCCTTTCCACCGGACTGGCAGATTGTTCCCAGTGTCTATAAATGAGTGAGAAGAGATGGAGGCCGGCAGTTATAGTTTCTCTGGAAAAAGGGGGAAAGTACGGTAGCCTTTTTGAAGGCTGAAATGTCAAGAGCAGGGGCTGGGAACCTTTTTGACTCAGAGAACCATAAAAGCAAAATATTTGGAAATTTATTTCAGTGAGAGCCATATACTGTAATCAGGGGCGGTCCTACAAGGTAGGCCAAGTAGGCGGCCGCATAGGGCGCCATCTGGGAAGGGGGCGCCATCCTGGCCGCATGGGGCGCCATCCTGGCCCTGCCGATGTTCCTCAGGCAGTGCCGCAGCTGCCTGCTTTTGGGCCCTGGCCTTGTGTGCTCCGACGCCGCTTCTGGGCATGCGCAGAGGTTTTTGCGCAAGTGCAGTTGCTCGGAGCTGAAGTTGAGTGCAGGAGCAACTGCACATGCACGAAAACCTCCGCGCATGCCCAGTAGCTCCCTTGCGCAGAAGCCTGTAAGCAAAGCACTCCCTATCGGGCAGGCAGGAAGTGCTTCCCCTCTCCCTTGGTCTCCGCTGCGCGTGCATTTGCGGGGAAGGAGAAAAGAATCAGTGAAGGAAGTGTAAATGAAGGAATGAATGAAGGGCTTTCCTCCTCCTCCTCTGTGACCTCTTCTCTCCCTCCTTCCTTTCTCGGCTCTATTTCTGTCCAGACCTGAGGGGCCTGAGGCTATGAGGAGTTGTGGGAGTTGGAGTCCAAAACACCTAGAGGGAGGGAGGGAGGGCCCAAGTTTGCCCAGGCCGCGCTGCCTGTATTCGACCTCATTTGAACATTTTGGCTGTTTTTCTATTTACATTTACATTGGGATCCTAATTTTGGACTTATGGGAGACTCCTATGAATTATGAGACGGGTGGTAGGTAATATATTCTGATTTTGATGCATTTACATTGCATTTCTTGTTGATTATTATACAGTTCTGCTTAATATTGTCATACAATATAATAAAAATACAATATAACAATAGAATAATGATATATTTTATATTACATGTAATATTACAAACAATATTGCAGTTTAGTGGTATTGTACAAAACGGTAATATATAATATTTTATTTTACTTTATTTTGGCTTATTTGAGTTTTATAGGCGTAATGAAAATATTTAGTAGAGGATAATTTTATTTAAATAAATAATTTTATTTATTATTTTATAATAATAATATAATAGAATGTTACATTATATTATAATGTCAATATATTATAATATAATTATATTGAAATGTAGTATAATATAATTATGATATAATATAGTATGAGTATGGTATAATATATTGTATATACATTGATACAATATAATACTACTAATGGTATTGTGATATTATAATTGTATATTTCTTTTACATGGAGGGAAATAATGTTTTGGGGGGGCAAAATAATGTTCGCCTACCATTTAAAATTACCTTAGACTGCCCCTGACTGTAATCTGTATACCTTAATAAAACGGAATTTTTGTATGTATGTGTGCGGAGGGCGGGAGGGCGGAAATGTGGCAGCGTTCAGATTGGCAGCCACTTTCACAGGCCACAGCGACCAGCGCGGGTGATGGACCTGCACCAAACTTGGTACACATAACCCCCTAACCCCCTTTACGTCCTGGTGCGGTTCGGGGGACATGACCCACGGATTATGGGATTTGTAGTACTTTCTAACACTTTGGTTCCCACAGACCACTGAGGCCACCAAAAAGGACCAATAAAGACCATGCTTAGCACACACAGCCCCCATGACCCACTCTACGTCCTGGTGCAGTTCAGAGGAGGGTGGACCATGGATGATGGGACTTGAAGTACCTCTACTCACTTCCCAAGTCCGCTGCAACCCTCATCCAATCACTGATCGAGACCAAACTTGGCAAACATAACCCCCATGACTGCCTTCACGTCCTGGTGAGGTTTGGGGGAGGACTGACAATGAATGATGGGATTTGTAGTACTTTCACACCCCTCTGTTCCCACAGACCACTGTGGCCCCCAACAAACACTGATAAAGACCACACTTGGCACACAGAGCTCCAGTGACCCACTCTACATCCTACTGAAGTTTGGAGGGGGGCGGAACATGGATGATGGGACTTGCAGTACCTTCCCTCACTTTCCAAGCCGGTTACAAACCTAATCCAATGACTGATCAACACCAAACCTGGCACACAGAGCCCTCATGACCCACTCTACATCCTGGTGCAGTTTTGTGTGAGACGGACAACGGATTATGGGACTTGAAGTACCTTCACTCACTTCCTAAAAACAATGCAACCCTCATCTATTCACCAATACAGATCAAACTTAGCACACAGAGCCCCCATGACCCAATCTACATCCTACTACACTTTGGGAGGTGGACCAGAGATGATGGGACTTGCACTACCTTCAGTAATTTCATGATACCACTGCAACTCACAATAATGATGGATCAAGACCAAACTTGGCACACAGAGCCCCCATGACCCACTCTACATCCTGCTACACTTCTCAAATCACCCGGGCACCGCCGGGTCCCCAAGCTAGTATATAATATATTTTAAGACTGAATTCAACTAAATGTGAGTATATACATACATACTATAAGAAAAGGATTCCCCCGGCAGAATGACGGGACACTTCAGACCTGGCTCTGCAAAAGGCATGCTCAGGACTCTGGGAAGAAAGAGAAGACGGAAGAAAGGGGGAAAGAAAGAAAGACAGAGGAAATAAAGGCGGGAGGGGGAGAGGAAGAAAGAAAAGAAGAACGAACGATTGGAAAAGGGAGAACAGAAAAGCAGGAGAGAGACAAGGAGGGCAAAAGAAAGAAGGAAATGGAATGGGAGGAAAGGAAAGGGCGGGGAAAAGAAAGGAAAGGGAGTGGGGGGAAAGTAAATTAATGAAGGGAAAAGAAGAAAATAAAGAAGGGGAGAGAGGGAAGTGAAAGAAAGGAAGGAGGAGGAAATGAAGACTTGGGGGAAAAGAATAGAAGAGGGAGGAAGAAAGAGGGAGGGAGAATGGAGGAAAGAACGAAGGGGAGAAGGAAAGGGTGAAGGGGAGAAAGGAAGGAAGAGGAAAGAAGAGGGAAAGAAGGAAGGGGAGAGAGGGAAGGAAAAGGATGGAGAGAAGGAAAGGGTGAAGGGGAGAAAGGAAGGAAGGGAAGGAAGAGGGAGAATGGAGGAAAGAAGGAAGGGGAGAGAGGGAAGGAAAAGGATTGAGAGGAGAAGGAAAGGGTGAAGGGGAGAAAGGAAGGAAGAGGAAGGAAGAGGGAGAATGGGGGAAAGAAGGAAGGGGAGAAAGAGAAGGAAAGGGTGAAGGTGAGAAAGGAAGAGGAAGGAAGAGGGAGAATGGAGGAAAGAAGGAAGGGGAGAGAGGGAAGGAAAAGGATGGAGAGGAGAAGAAAAGGGTGAAGGGGAGAAAGGAAGGAAGAGGGAGAATGGGGGAAAGAAGGAAGGGGAGAGAGGAAAGGAAAAGGATGGACAGGAGAAGGAAAGGGTGAAGGGGAGAAAGGAAGGAATAGGAAGGAGGAGGGAGAATGGAGGAAAGAAGGAAGGGGAGAGGGAAGGAAAAGGATGGAGAGGAGAAGGAAAGGGTGAAGGGGAGAAAGGAAGGAAGAGGAAGGAAGAGGGAGTATGGGGGAAAGAAGGAAGGAGAGGGAGGGAGGGAGGGAAAAGGAAGGAGAGAAGGAAAGGGTGAAGGGGAGGAAGGAAGGAAGAGGGAGAATGGAGGAAAGAAGGAAGGAGGGAGAGGGAGGGAGGGGAAAAGGAGAGAAGGAAAGGGTGAAGACGAGAAAGGAAGGAAGGAAGAGAATGGAGGAAAGAAGGAAGGGGAGAGAGGGAGGGAAAAGGAAGGAGAGAAGGAGAAGGAAAGGGTGAAGGGGGAGAAAGGAAGGGAGAGCCAGATGCAATCATGAAAAGAGCCCCATCTGGCTCCCAAGCCATAATTTCTGTACCCCTGGTCAAGAGGATAAGTCATGATTCTGCAGCTCGAGTTGGCCTCGAGATAGATGGCTTTTGAGCAATATCAAGAAAAGGTAGAGAAAGCACACCACGATGGATATACTGATCTTATTTCAGAGGAAGGACGATACAACCTTCTTCACTTCTTGGTTGTTGACACTTACTTGGAAATTCACAGAGGGCAGATGCTGCCCTCACTTCACAGGGCTTCCAGGCGCACACTTAATGAGGTCTCTGTCTGCACAAGAAAAAAGGCTCCTGTACACACCGCTCTCCTCAGTCCCATGGAGACTGAGACTGACAGAAGGCCAAGCAATTATTAGGAAGATCTTAGCCTTGCATACTTCACAATGCAGTTGTAAATTGGAATTGGAATGGAGGGCATTGCGGCAATGCCTCTCCTGGGTGTTATTTTCAACCTGAACACAAAGACAGGGCAAGGAAACCGAGGAAAGGTGGCCAGAGGGGGAAGGAACTGAATGTACTTGGCTGGAGACCTCCATTAACAATGTGCAGAATGCCCTTGGCTTTGTGCATGGCCACTGGGGAGGCAAAAGGGTAAAGACAACACCCCTGACAGCCTTATTGTTTGCTTTCCATTGTGAGACATCGGATCTTTGAGTCCTCTGAGTGACACGCACAAAAGCGTGACTGCATGAATGCTGCAGGCACATACACAATGCAAAAGTCTCCCAGGATGGCCCCAGGTAGTTGGCTGTATTTCCATTGAGGCTGAGGACTAGTAAAACAGCTACGGCTGAAATCCAACAATGTGTGTTTCACATATTGTGTAGCTCCATCAGATAACCCGCAGCATGTGAACATAGGAAGCAGAAGTATGGTGCAAGCATGCAAGCAAGCAAAGAAAAAAGGTCTCTTGGCCTGGAAAGAGTGTATTTGGTCCTTGGGGAAAGAGGAATACATAAAAAGGGAACGTGGGAAATGGGCAGCTTGTCAAGTGAACTCCACAAGTCTCCTGGAGTTGTGTAACACAGAATGTTCGCGCATGTTTATGTCTCTCGGCATTACTTCGCGAACGAAGATTCTTAGGAAGGACTCATCCCACGCTTTTTACAAGGGCGTTGATGACTAAAAAGGCCAATCTGAGATAGGCAAGTCCGGTTGCAGAACGCACAGCAGAAAGTCTCCTTGGGTGATGCTGTTTCCAAGTTGCGGTTCTTTCTGCGTTGTCGTTTCTCTTCGAGACCCATTCGACGTGTCTTCTCGAAAGAGGCTGCAGCAGTATGGATAGTGTGTCTCCATGCCGCCCGAAGTGAGGCCAGGGTGGACCATTGTTGGTGATCAATCTGGCCAAGTCTGAGATATTGTTTCAGGGAGTCCTTATATCTCTTTTTGGGGGCGCCTCTCTTGCGCTGACCTGTGGCGAGTTCACCATATAGCAGTATCTTTGGGAGGCAGTGGTCCTCCATCCTAGAGACGTGCCCTGCCTAGCGCAGCTGTGTTCTCACTAGCATGGCCTCAACGCTGGTGATCCCTGCTTGCTCAAGGACAGCAACATTAGTCACATAGTCGGTCCAGTGTATATTTAGGATTGTGCGAAGACAGCGCTGATGAAAGCATTCAAGGAGTCGTGGTGTTGGCGATAGGTGACCCATGTTTCACCCATATAGAAGAATAGACAGTACGATAGCTCTGTACACACTGATTTTGGTGCTTTGCCTCAAGTGCTTGTTGCTCCAGACTCTTTTGTGAAGCGTTCCGAATGCACTCTATGCCTTTGCTAATCTGTGATCTATCTCTTTATCAATCTTGGCGTCTGAAGAGATGATGCTTCCCAGGTAGGTGAATTGCTGGACGGACTTAAGCACAGATTCGCCAATGCTGACGTGGGGATGATGGTGTCAAGCAAAGAAGGTTAGGTTGCTTACCTGTAACCGTGTTTCTCCGAGTGTAAGGTCTGTGAAATTCACACAAATGGGTTTACTCCCGCGCATGCGTAGAATCTCGGACATACTAGCTAAAAATTAAAGATTAACATAAGCCCCTCCCACTCCCCGCCCCCCTCATCCCCCAATGCAGCTACCTAGTTAGTTCCTTACCGCCAGACAGCAGCAGGAGACTAGGCATGACATCAGAGGGGAGGACGGGTGGGTTCTGTGTGAATTTCACAGACCTTACACTCGGAGAAACACGGTTACAGGTAAGCAACCTAACCTTCTCCTTCGTGTGGTCTGTGAAATGCACACAAATGGGTGATTTAACAAGCTTATGTACCTTGGAGGTGGGTCATGCCACACAGGAGAACAGGACGGCTCTGCCAAAGGATGCATCCTTCTTCGCGAGAACGTCGAGCTTGTAATGGGCTGCAAACGTCGAGGGAGTCACCCAGGTAGCAGCCTTGCAGATTTGGTCAACAGAAACACCCCGTAAAAACGCTTGGGATGTGGAAACTGCCCTTGTGGAATGGGCTTTAACACCAACGGGTAATTCCTTATGGGCTAACTGATAAGCCAGTCGGATTGCCAGGACTATCCAAGAGGCTAAACGTTGAGTAGAGATGGGAAGTCCGAGGGAATCTTCCCTATATTTGAGAAACAACTTGGGGGATTTTCTATAAGGGGCTGTTCTATGTAAATAGAAGGACAAAGCCCTCTTAACATCTAGAGAATGGAGAGCAACCTCCAGAGGGGATGAGGGTTTTGGAAAAAATGCCGGAAGGACAATGTCCTGAGTCATATGGAAGTGGGAAACAACTTTGGGAAGAAAAGTGACATCCGTCCGGAGGACCACTTTATCTTCATGGAACCGAATAAAAGGAGGATCAGAGCGGAGTGCTGTGATTTCACTGGCTCTTCTGGCCGAGGTAATGGCCACAAGGAAGGCAGTCTTCCAGGAGAGATGGGAGATATGGCAGGTTGCCATAGGCTCGAAGGGAGGCTTGGAAAGTTGAGAGAGGACAAGTTCCAAACTCCAAGACGGAGGTGGAGGAGAAACAGGAGGGAAAGACTTTTTATAACCCTGTAGGAACATGCCTACCATGGGATCCTGGAAGAGGGACGGGAGGCCAAATTTTTTCCTGTACCAAGAGAGGGATGCCAAATAACATTTAATGGAGGAAAGGGAGAAACCTTTCGTGGAGAGGTGAACAAGGAAGTCTAAAACAACTGATATGGGAGCCGACTGAGGCAAATGGCCTAATGGTTGTACAAACTCACGGAATTTGTCCCACTTATAAGTGTAGGCCTTCCTAGTGGAAACCTTTTGCGCCGCCTGAATTATCAGGCGGACAGGGTCGGAGAGGTGGGACAGGGCCTGATCCTCCACGCTGTAAGGTGGAGAGATGGGAGGTCCGGGTGTAGGACGAGGCCCTGCTGAAGGGAGAGGAGATCGGGATCTAACGGCAGACGGAGGAAGTCTCCCTGAGAGGCCTGGAGAAGGGGTGTGAACCATGGCTGACGAGGCCACCAAGGGGCTATGAGGACACAGTCCGAGTTGTCGGACAGTAACTGCGACCACCCTGGACAGAAGTGGAAGTGGAGGGAATGCATATAGGAGACCCGGAGACCAATGATATAGGAATGTCTCTCCTAGGCAGTCTGGGGATGCGTGAGGCTGGAGTCTCGCGCAATACCTGCGGCAGTGGGTGTTGAGGTGTGATGCAAATAGATCTATTTGGGGTGTGTCCCAACGCCTGATTAGTGAGAGGAAGTGACGAGGACTGAGCTGCCACTCGTGAGTGGTGGACGACGTCCTGCTCAGTGAGTCGGCTAAAGTGTTCTGAAGGCCCGGGAGGTGGATGGCCTGAAGAAATGTGTTGTGGAGAATGCACCACTCCCATATCCGAAGAGAAATGGAGAGGAGAGTTGGAGAGCGGGTGCCCCCTTGTCTGTTGATGTAGCATTTTACCGAGGTGTTGTCCGTGAGGACTTGAATCACCTGGTTGGAGACTACGGTCACAAACGACCAGAGTGCCTTCTCCACTGCCGTGAGCTCCAGGGCATTTATGTGAAGTCTCTTTTCGTGGAGGGACCAGTGGCCGCTGATGGTCAGGTCCTGGAGGTGAGCACCCCACCCCGTGGATGACGCGTCTGTCGTCAGGGACAGGGACGGCTGGGGGGGGGAGAAGGGCAGGCCCGAGCACACATTGGATCTGTCTGTCCACCATGACAGGGACTGTAGGACATGGACAGGGGGATGGAGAATCATGTTTTGGCTGTCCAGTCCTGGCTGGAACACAGAGAGGAACCAAGCCTGGAGGGGGCGGAGGCGGGCGAACGCGGTAACGTTCGTGGTGGAAGCCATATGGCCAAGGATAGATTGGACGGTCCAGGCGGAACACCGGTGGGTGGTTTGGATGGCTTGGATAGAACGGCATAGATTGAGGAAGCGATCCTCCGGAAGGTAGGCCCTCTGGGACACAGAATCTAGGACAGCACCTATGAATTGCACCGTCCGGGCAGGTGAGAGGTGAGATTTCTCGTGGTTGACGATCAGTCCCAGGCTCTGCAAAAGAGATAAGGCATAACCAATATCAGATGACAGCTGGTCACATGACCCAGCGCAGAAAAGCCAGTCATCCAGGTAAGGAAAAACGGTGACGCCCTGCTGACGTAGATGGGAGGCGACGACCGCCATACATTTAGTAAAAGTCCTTGGGGCCGTGGAGAGGCCGAAGGGAAGGACGTTAAAAGAATATGGGGTACCGTCCACCATAAAGGTGAGGTATTTCCTGTGGGACTGCCGAATTGAAATGTGGAAGTAGGCGTCTTTAAGGTCAACAGTAGCCATCCATGCTCCCTTCGGAATGAAAGGGAGGATGGAGGGGAGAGTGACCATCCTAAATTTGCGTGGCCTGATGAATTGGTTGACCTCCCGGAGGTCCAAAATGGGCCGGAGACCACCATCTCTTTTGTCTACCAGGAAATATCTAGAAAAAAAGCAAAATTGGAGTAGGTGGGATGGGGTTGGAGAAATGGCTCCTTTAAGAAGGAGGGATTCAACTTCTTGTAGCAGGGCAGGAGAAGCCTGAGTAGAGACAGGCTTCACGGGGGGTGGGAGTGATTCAAACTCTATGGCGTAACCTCGGAAAACAATGTCCAGGACCCACCTATCTGTGGTGATGGACTGCCAAACTGAAAAGAAGGGTCGTAACCTATTAAGAAACAGGTTAGAAACGACGTGTCTTGTTATTTGAGGACCTACCACCTCGGTACTGACCCCTGAATGGAGCGCCTGGACGCTTGTATCCTTGCGAGGGGAACTGCGGCCGCTGTCCTCCTCTGTATGGGGCGGTATTGTAGTAGCCACGAAAGGGCTGGTGGTAATAAGGACGCCAACGCTGTCTGTAGGGCTGGTAGGTAGGGTTAGATTGGTGGCCATATTTATTTAGCATCTGTTTCATTTTGTGGGAATGCTCCAACTGAGAGTCTGTCTCAGGATTGAAGAGACCCGCCTCATCCATGGGAAGATTCTCGATCAAAGAGCGTTGGTTAGAAGACAATGCTGCGGATCGTAACCAGGCATGTCTCCGAAGAGCAACCGAACCAGCTATAAGTTTGCCTGAGGTATCCGCCCCATGTTTGGCAAGGTCCTTCTGGAGGGTGGCCAGAGTGAGCGCTTCCTGGTGGAAGGCTTTAGCCATAGGCTGGTCAGACACTGGAAGGAGATCCAAGTAAGGACCTATCTTATTCCAGAGATAGGATTGGTAGACGCTCATATAGACGCCATAATGTGCCATTCTGCCCGACAAACATGCAGAAGAGTAAAATTTTTTGGCCATAGCGTCAAGCTTTTTCCCTTCTTTGTCAGAAGGGGTGGCCTGGTTGTTCTGGGCTGGCTTGGGCTGGGCATCAGTAACAATAGAATTCACTTTCGGAAGTCTGGCCAACCACGGGGGTGGCGGACAGGTCAATCCGATATAGATTTTCTGCCCGTCTGGATGTACTGGGAACGGAGGCCGGGGCAACACCCGTGACTTTTAGTAATTTGACCAAGTAAGGAATGGTCGGTAACATGGTGGATTGCTGAGTCTGTTGTTGCTCAGCAGAGGTAAAATAAGGGTCTTGAACTACGTCCTCAGATTGAGGGGGTTGAATGCCCAGAGATCTGGACAGTCTTATTAGCAAAGCGGAAAACTTTTTGTATTCCTCTGCCTGTTGAGGATCAGCCTCAGGTTCAGGCAATGTAGGGATGGGAGTCACATCAGAAGATGACTCTATATCCGCGTCATTGTCATCAATGGGGGTGGGATTGAAGAGGGGCAGGAGCAGGGAGAGGGGGAACCTGAGTGGGAGGGGCTGGTGGAGGAGGAGGAGGGGGTGCCACGGATTGCGGGGCATAGGAAGCAGGAGACCACGGATGGTGGTAGAAATCAGATGAATAGGGATCAGGGGATAATAACCATAGTGGGGGAAAGGAGGGGGGGGGGGGTATCCAAAAGGATACCCATAAGGGGATCCCAGTATTGAGCTCGGTCAGCGGAGCCCTCTTTCAGAGGGCTCTGTGACCGAGGACGATCAAGGTCTTCAGCTGGGAAGGCAAGCGGAGAGCGCCGCGCAGCCGCGCGGCGCTGCAGGGGCGAGCGCACGTCCCCGCACCTCGGCGGGAGGGAGGCAGCAGCTGATAGAGAGGGAGAGATGGAAGGCTGCGTGGCGCCAGTCTCCACGTGGCGCGGCTTGGTCTCCGACGAGCCGCGCCACTGAGGGAAAGAAGCAGCAGCTGCTGGAAATGAGGAGGGAGGCCGCGCGGAGCTGGCCTCCACGTGGCGCTCGGAGTCCGGAGAGAGGGAAGGAGGGGGGGAACCTGAGCGAGTGGTGGTGAAGGTAGCTCAGGCTCGGTAACCGAAGCAAGGAGAAGGCTTGGGAGAAGCTGGGGGAATCTCTTCCCTAGAAACGGAGTGCTTTCATCTGTGAAGAGTTGCAGCGTCTCAGCTGCACACAGAGCAACAGGAGGACTGGGGGGGCGCAGAGCAAGCCAGGAGCCTCACATTTTCTTGTGCCAAAGCCTCACAAGGACTGGAGGGCCCAGGACCAACCAGGAGCCTTGGGGTTTTCTGAGCCAGGGGCTCTTTTGATTTTTCTTTAGGCTTGCTAGTTTTAGCAGCCTTGTGTTTTCTTCCGGAGTGGCTCGGTGACTGAGTCAGAGGCCAACTCACGGATGGCACTATCAGTTTTAGCACTCAGGGGGCTGGGATTCAGAGTCCCAGAGGGCAGAGAGGGCTGGCTCATGGAAGGAGAGAGCCCAGTCTCTGAAGAGAGCAAAGCCTGCTCAAACAAAGTGGCTTTAAGCTTAGAATCCCTGTTCTTCAGGGTTCTATTGGAAAAAGTCCTGCATATCTTGCAGGACTGGGGAATGTGGGACTCTCCCAAGCAGAGGAGACATTTAGGATGTCTATCCTCTTGGGGCAAGGTTGCTCCACAGTCAGAGCACCTTTTAAAAGAAAGAGAAGACATCTTAACTGAATAGTCGAGGCAATCCGTGGACTTCTATCAGGAGCTAGTAGTCGGAGATCCTTTCGCTGGCTAGGCGGAAAAGGAACTAACTAGGTAGCTGCATTGGGGGATGAGGGGGGCGGGGAGTGGGAGGGGCTTATGTTAATCTTTAATTTTTAGCTAGTATGTCCGAGATTCTACGCATGCGCGGGAGTAAACCCATTTGTGTGCATTTCACAGACCACACGAAGGAGAAAAAAGGTCTCTTGGCCTGGAAAGCGTGTATTTGGTCCTTGGGGAAGGCGGAATACATAAAAAGGGAACGTGGGAAATGGGCAGCTTGCCAGGTGAACTCCACAAGTCCCATGAAGTTGTGTAACACAGAATGTTTGCGTATGTATATGTGTCATAGAATCATAGTTTGAAGAGACCACAAAGGAACACAACATCAAAACACCCCTAACAGAGGGTCATCCAGCCTCTGCTTAAAAACTCCAGAGAATAATAATAATAATAATTTGGAATTTGTGCCACAAATACTATCTGCCTGCGACAAGAAAACTGGTGGGATCACAAGCCTGGCATTGATTGTGTGCTCAGAGATAAAGATCTTATAGCAGCAACAATTTATTTGGACTCAAACCTGGAGGTAAATAATTAAGAGTTTGCATAAAGAACAAAAGATGAAATAGATTTCTATTTGGTCCTTGATCTTGAAAGCATCTCTTTAAGTTGAAAGGGGATTTTCAATGTAGGCTGATTAGCTATGCTTTGAAGCAAAGATAATTTGTGTTCTACCTTGTCATTATGATTTCATTCTTTTCAGTTGGTTTAATTAGCATACTTTGCAATGAAAATTATTCTCTCTGAATTAATGGCCTAAATTTTCCAGGCATCCACATAAAGATCTATGAATTCTTTCTTGGCATCAGTATGGCGCAGTGGGTTAAACTGCTGACCGAAAGGTTGGCAGTTCGAATCCAGGGAGTGGGATGAGCTCCCGCTGTTAGCCCCAACCTGCTTCTGCCAACCTAGCAGTTCAAAAACATGCAAATGTCGTAGATCAGGGGTGGGCAATTATTTTTTCCAAGGGGCCACACGAGAGCCAAAAAATATTATGGAGGGCCGCACCTAAAAGCTGAACTACATTCTAATCTACATTGGTTATTTATTTATTTACTATATATTACACATCATTAATATTAACATATTAATATATCAAATATTCATATATTATTAGTATTAATATCATAATTGGTATATTATAGTGTATATATATAGACATTATAATATATTGAAATTATAATACAACATTATGTTATATTATTTATTATATTATTATTATATTATTACAAAATAATAATAAAAACCACTAAAATAAAATAAAATGAAATTCAAGAAGACAAGGTACGAACCAAGATGGAGGCCGACATCCTCAAGAGAGGAAGGATCCCAAGATAGAATGGCCCAATGGACCCAGCCCAGAGGATGACAAAGTGGACCCAGCTGCCGCAGCAGAACACAACAGAGCAGAGCAGCAGACGATCGGAGACTGCAGGCCTCCGCCCGCTCTCGCCCCCAGACGTTCCGTCAGAGGCGTTCCCAATCGGCTGATCGCCCTGCCATGGAGTGCCTGCCATCCCGGCTTTGGAGTGCCTGCCATCCCGGGAGGCGATCTGGGCCTGCAGCAGGAGCAGTTGGCGACCTGTGGCGGCTGATCGCCCTGGCGACCCGGAAGACGATCAAAAATTGGCCGGCGGGCCGCATCCGGCCCGCGGACTGTAAGATGCCCAGGTCTCTAGTAGATCAATAAGTACTGCTTCTGCAGGAAGGTAACGGCGCTCCATGCAGTCATGCCGGCCACATGACTTTGGAGGTGTCTACAGACAACTCTGGCTCTTTGGCTTAGAAATGGAGATGACTACCACAGAGCTGGACACGACTAGACTTAATGTCAGGGGAAATCTTTACCTTTTATCATTACAAAATCTGTATCAAAAAAACATCAGCCATTTACCCAAAACTGCATTCTCTGTTTGGTGCAAATGAAACTACATTTTAAAGAAATTTCAAGTAGAATGAAAGAGGTTTTTTTAAAAGTTTGAACCCTGAGCAGTACCTCCTTTTAACAAGTATTTAATCTCTCTGTGTCACACATGTGTGTCAAACTCAAGACCTGTGGGCCAAATATGGACCACCATGTCACTTTATGTGCCCCCCCAGATGCTGGACTACAACTCCTCTATTCCTCATAGATGTCTTGACTAGAGCTGATGGAAGCTGTGATATAGTAACATCTGAAAGCCTGCAGTTCAACCAGGAGAATGGGCTTTGAATTTGGATACAAGGCTTGTGGATGTGATGCCTGACTTTGAAAGGTCCTTTAACCTTTCCCCAACCTCAGAGCAACATGTGCTGTTGGGTTGCAATTCCCATCAGCTCCATGGTGGATAATCAAAAATGATGGGAGTTGTTGTTCACTCTATACATACGAACTGAATCTATGTGCGCCATAATAAACAAGTGGTTGCAATTTCTTAGTACAAAAATGAGTTTATCTGTTTACACAGCAATAATATCCACAATTAGAGTGAATACGCTAATAAAAGTTCTAGAATTGTATAGTACTTAGCGTTATGAGGCGCATGAAAGATGCTCAAGTCCAAATTTTCAGTTCGCAGTAATAAAGTCCGGATTATATGTTGATCATGCTGAGAGTCCCAACAAAGGAATGGTTTCACTTCCGATGTTATATATACATGTTAGATATTATTTGTAATCCAATGGTAGGGGTCCCAGATGCTGGAAGCAAACCTTCAGGTTCCAAGGGAAGATTGCTGGTGTAAACAGGTACAAACGTTCCGTGTGGACGCCTTACGGTACTAGTTGGAGCTCAACCATTTCGAGAACTTCTTCAGAGGCATTCCATTGGAGCAATGTACATTTACACCTTTGGGTCAACAGGTCCACCATTTCTTGGTGACACTATCCGTATATTCTGTGATGATAAATTTACTACGTGTTGCCTACAATTTTAATCCCTAGGAATCCCTAGGTCATTTAGTGTGGCTCTATGGCAGACATGGGCCAACTTTGGCCCTCCAGGTGTTTTGGACCACAACTCTCACAATTCTTAAGTTTGCCCATAGTCGGCTTGTGTCAGAAGGCGACCATAGAGACACTCTGAAGGCCCTAGAGAGACTTCTAGAGAGAACACTTCTTTTTGCTGCTGTTTCAGCCATCAGTCATATCAAAAACTTACAAACAGTACAAACATTTATGAAGTAATTCTAGAAATGCACAACAAGTTAAAAGTACAGGAACAAGAACAGCATCAACTGACACAACATCATAGAAAGATCAAAGGCTCAACATGGCCGATAACTAACATGAGACAGGCTAGTTCCCACTGGAGATAAACAACAGAGAAGGGTCAGTGCTTTTCTACCCTGCTTCTGGGGTTCTCTGAAATTGTATGGCTATTCTCCTGTGAGGACTGCTTAGTCTATCCCGAAAACTAAACTGCAAAGGCGGCATTTCCTTTGCAGATGTGCCTTGGAACAAACAATTTCCCACAAAACTGACATTGGTTTTGTTTCT
>JARBWK010000701.1:0-25867 GCA_030556195.1 Anolis apletophallus
GATCACAATAGGAAGGACTGGACACAAAATGGCGTCCCCCTGGCTTGCCTCCCTCAGCTGCCCCTCGGCCTCTTTCCTCGTTTTTGCCTCAGCCAGATTTTTACCTCAGATTCTAAACTGCATTTCACATTGGCCTCCACAACCGCCTTCTCCGGGCAAGATGGGCCTCACCCTGGCCCAGCCAAGCCTTCCCGGAGCAGGAACTGCCCAGCCAACTGAGGAAGGTGCTAGAAGGTTCTGTGGGTGCCCAGTGAGCACAGGACTCAGGACATGGCACAAGAACGGGACACAAAATGGCTTCCCCCCTGGCTTGCTCCCTCAGGAGCCTGATTCCTTCATCTGCCCCTCGGCCTCTTTTCCTCAGCCAAGTGTCGTGTTAATCAACCAGGAGAGAGGCAAGTGTGGCCGTGTGCCTCAGAGTCATAAATGGCCTACAATGAACTATAACTATTGCCACAGCACAACATCAATATCACACATCACATTGTGCTATAACAAGATCACATTGAACTATAACAATTATATCACAATATTATTAGTAATATTGCATGCAACACAAAATATAGTTATAGTATCCTATTATTATTAGTAGTAGTAACATATTGCATTACATTACAACATCATCAATCTTCTATGTATACACAATATATTATACCATACTATATTATACTATAATATCAAATGCAACGTACAATGTCATTGTCACAGGACAACAATTACATATCACATTGTATTATAACAAATTATATCACAATATTGTTAGTAATATTACATGTAACGTAAATATACAATTATAATACCTTATTATTAGTACTAGTATTTATTATTATTTACGTCATTTATATCCCGCCCTTCTCCTCACCCCGCAGCAGGGGACTCGGCGCGGATCACAATGCGCACGTACAGGCAAACATTCAATGCCATTGACATACAACATATATAGACAGACACTCAGAGGCAATTTAATATTCCAGATATCAGTTAAGTTTAGCCTCTCCAGAAAGTGGTACCTACATTTCCTACTTGACAGATGCAACTGTCTTTCAGGTTGCAAAGAGCGACAACGAGCTACACAAATTGGTCGAGAGCTCATCCCGACCCGGGCTGGCCTCGAACTCATGACCTTTGGGTCAGTAGAGATCTTATGCAGCTGACACCCAGCCATCTGTGCCACATTCCCTGTGCAATAGTATTATATTGTATTACATCATTATCCATATTATATGCATATACCATATTATACCATACCATTATACGATATTATATCATATCATATTATACTACATTATATAATAAATAATAAATAAAATTATTTATTTGATATATATATATATATATATATATATTAATGCAGCCACTCCTCATAGGGCTTGTTCTCCAGACCCTGGATCCTTTGAGTCGCCCTCCTCCAATTGACACCCTCCAGCTCGTCAGTTCGAAGCCAGCTCGGGTCGGAGTGAGCTTCCGGCCAATTGTGTAGCTTGTTGTCGACCTTTGCAACCCGAAAGACAGTTGCATCTCTCAAGTAGGAAATTTAGGGACCACCTATATGTGGGGAGGCTAATTTAACAAAAATTTACGAGGCCATAAAAAATCTCCAGCAAAAAGCCTGCGGGGAATGCGGAAAGTACTTCATGAGTGTCGCAGATGGACGGTCAAGCGGCAGCTCCCCTGGTGGCCAGAAAGGTGGAATGTGAAGGTCAATACCAACACCTTGTGGTTTGTGTGGAAACTCCTTGGCAGCCAGTGGCATGACTTTAGGGTCAGAGTCATGTGCTCACTCCGAGACATTCCCGTAATCCGCCTGGCTGCTGTATTTTGAACCAGGTGGAGTTTCCAAGCTCAGTCCGAAGCGCCCGGCAGAAGTCCTCCCCTGAGGCCACCAGCGCATGCGCTCCGACCACCTTCCGGTCCTCCACATCTAGGAAAGTGCACCGCTGATGCATCAGCCGAGGCCGAGAGTCAGCCCTCCTGACCTTTGTGGCATCTCTCTGGGCTGACCTTTGGAGCAACGGATCCCAAGCCTAGGACCCCCACCCCCAGACGAGGACCCCTGGCAGCAAGCTCCTGGGTCGTGGGTCTGGATTCAGGGTCCGTGTGTCTTTCCTCCTCACCCAACCCATGACCTGCTCCAGGCGTTCAATCGGAGGAGACACGCTCTCCTGAGCTGAAGCTGTCTTTGAAGGTCTCGAGAAAGACCTTTGGGTGACCTCTCTCTCCCCCAGCACCTTCATGTGAAGAGGGAAGAGCCTTGGGGGGAGAAGCCCGGCACATTGGGGGGGGGGGGAGGCCCCAGAACCGCCCCATGTTGAGGAGGAGCAGCTCTCCCCAAGCGCCCGAGAGGGATGGTCCTCAAAGCAGCTGGGAAAGTCCCGTTCCCGATGAGATGCACCCATCACTTGTTGTATCTGCGATCGCCTAGAATTGGAAGAGGAATCCACCCTGGTTTGAAAAGTATCAGCTCTTTTTTTGGTTGGGGGGGGGGTAGGGGGGTCTGCATTGGAGAGTTCAGGGAGGGGCAGAAGGGCAGAACCCAGGAGTACGAAGCGGCTCCCTTCCCGATGAAGGACACTTGGGTCTCAAGCGGTCCACTCTGCCGCCTGCACTCGGGATCCTGGCCCTTCTTGGCTCATCAAAGAACCCTTGCTCTGGCAGGACTGCTGACCGAAAGATCAGCGGTTCAAATCCAGGGAGAGCGAGTTGAGCTCCCTCTGTCAGCTCCAGCTCTTCATATGGAGACATGAGAGAAGCCTCCCACAAGGATGATGGAGCATAAAAACATCTAGGCAGTGCCTGGGCAATGTTCTTGCCAATTCTCTCACACCAGAAGCGATTTGCAGTTTTTCAAGTCGCCTCTGACATGAAAAAACAAAACGTCAATGCTTCTCTGGCCCAGAGGAAAATGAGGCTCTGCCTGTCCAAGCCCCAATGATGTCATGATCCCCTCCTGTGAACTCCATTACCTAAGCCATCCAGCCAGTCTCCCCCTTTGCTGTCTCCAGCCCTAGACGTTACCTTTGGCGGCGTCCCTGATTGTTCTTTATCTGGTATGTAAACATGTTATTTTTGTGTGTTGTTATGTTCCCCTTCTTCCATGGGACCCATGCTTACTGTCAGATATGCGTTTGATACAGATGGTCTTCTAGCTTTCAGAAAAGAACCTTTACACAAGATGGCAGTATCATACCATTGAGGAGCATCCCAAAGATCTGGTAACGCCCTGAGGAAGCGTCAGACCGACGCAAAATGGCCATACAGTGGCGCCCTTGAACTAAGAGCCGTTGGCGTGCATCCAGCTCGTCCCATACATTGGTGATATTGGTGACTTTGCTCCTTGCCCGTTAATAGTAAGACTTTTTGACCAGGAGTGAACCGGGCGCGTTCGTTAAGTGCTTCTCGGCCGCTGCTCGTTATCGCAGCATATCCCTATCCAGCCTTGATACGATATCGGACTGCCTTTGTAATTGTGTAGAGCGTTGAATTGCGTTGACCTCTTGTATGTATAGACTTTGGATACGCTTTATTAATTTGTGTAGAACGAAATATTGTGTAGACCTTCATCTTTGTGCTATTCGGACCTGTATGTATTTGGGAAACCCGAGCTATTAGCTATTGCTGGCTGGAGATTTTCTTGCTCTTTGTGATTTTATTGAGGCTGAGGCTGCAATTGTATGTTTTTAATTGTTAAATTGTTACTATATGTTTTTTTTTGGGGGGGGGTTGACTTGTTGCTGTGTTGTATTGAGGGCAGAGACTGCCTGTGTAAACCGTTCCGAGTCGCCTTCGGGCTGAGAGGGGCGGTATAGAAAAGTGACAAATAAATAAATTAATTATTTGAACCATCAAACAAATAGAATTTTATATTATTTACTATCATATGCTGACTTGCATTATTTAGAGCATAAGATGGTTTAATACTTCCCAGCAGATCCGCTTTTGTTTGGAGTTGGTCTTCCAGTAAGCATTTGTCCTTTTGGAGAAACCAGGGCCCCAGAAGACACGGATCTCACTCAGGGCCCTGGGGGGGGGGGGGGCTCTTTGCAGAAGGGGCCCCACGCTCCTCCTCCTCCTCCAGCAGCTCTCTCTCTCTCTCTCTCTCTCTCTCTCTGTGTGTCTCTTTCTCAGGGGGAAAAACACATGGGTTGGCGTGATGCTCCTTCCTCCTGACACATTTCTCCCTTGTGCCTTCCATTCGTGCCTCAAATCCCACATGCGCCCACTGTGCGACCAGCCCAAACCCATGTCTATGAATCCCCTTAACTCCAGCTCAGCCGCATTCCTTCCACCCATTGTGATTCCAGGTAACATGGTCTGACCAAGGCAGAAGAGAGCATGGGGAGCATGACGTCCTTGGTTCTAGGCACTCGGCTCCTCTTGAGGCAGGCCAGAATCCCATTGGCTTTTTTTTTTTGCCACTGCATCCCATTCCTGGCTCATGTTTAACTTGTTGTCCACAAGGACCCCAAGATCTTTTTTCACACGTCCTGCTCTCAAGCCACGCATCGCCCATTCTGTATTTTAAAAAATCTATTTTAAACAGCCTCTGTTTAAAAGCCTCCAAAGATGGAGCCTACACCACACTCCGGGGCAGAGAAATCCACTGCTGAACAGCTCTCTCTCTCCCAGTCAGAAAGTTCTTCCTCATGTTCAGGTGGAATCTCCTTTCCTGTTGTTTGAATCCATTCTTCGGCATGCGCGTCTGGTGGGGACGAGAGACGGGGCCTTCTCTGTGGTGGCCCCTCGGCTATGGAACTCTCTCTTGAGCGAGATCAGGCCTGCCCCCTCCCTCCTGTCCTTCAGGAGGCTCATGAGATCTTGGCTTTAGAAGGAAGCATTCCCAGAATCAGGACTGAGACTGTTTTTAGACGAAAGCTAATGACCACATATACGGATGGAGTCAAATGTGTTTTTATTTGGCGATTTGGCTTTAATGTATTTTATCTATATATATTTTAACTGTATTGTGGTTCGATTTTTTAATTTATTTCAATTGCATTGAACTTTTGTTGTAAGGCCGGTCTGCCCTCCCTCCTTTCGGCCACGGAACGAGGGTCTCTCCAAGGGATTGTGTTCTGAGTCTCCTTTGTGGAGATAAAAAGCGTGGCATAAACAAACACAACACAGAAACATAACACAATAACAATTGTGTGTCTTATCTCCAAGATGTGGTCTATTCTCTTATCGAGAGCACCTCCAAAAACACCACGCGTGTGCTGAGCAGTCCTGCAGATCCCTGAGATCCAGGGGGAGAAACCAGGGCCCCACAAGACACAGGTCTCGTTCAGGGCACTGGGGGGGGGCTCTTTGCAGAAGGGACCCCACGCTCCTCCTCCTCCTCCTCAGCAGCCTCTCTCTTTCTCAGGAGGAAAAACACATGGGTTGGCTTGATGCTCCTTCCTCCCGACCCATTTCTCCCCTTCCCTTCCCTTCACGTGCCTCAAATCCCACATGCGCCCACTGTGTGACCAGCCCAAACCCATGTCTATGAATCCCATTAACTCCAGCTCAGCCGCATTCCTTCCACCCACTCCCTTTCCACGGGCAGAACAAAGGCAGTTTCTAGACTTCAAATCGAGCAATGAGAGTGTATTAAATTTCCCACCACACTTTCAATCCAATTCCCAGCCACAACGGAGAGTGCTCCAGCCCCTGTCCGTGAGGGGACCCTCGCCACCCTCAGTCTGGACCATCAACAACAGGCTCAGCCAAATCTCTTGGTGTTGAACCACTGTCGGTTTTTGGAGAGCAGTCTCTGCCGACATCCACTTTGGCCAAGGTGAATAAGCACCCCTGTTCTTTGCCTTCATCGTCTCGTTGGTGTCGTTTGGTTCTTTGGGAGCTTGACATACCAGGCCCCAAACCTAGGATTCTTGTAGAGCTAAAATGACGCAACACATGGGGCAACCCACACATGTGTTCTCTCCTTCCCGTTCCTCTTCTTCCAACCTGTGTTTAGCATTATCACAGAATTCTTTTGCTTGTTGCAGAGAAATAATCCTGAATCAGCATTTATTAAAATAAAATGAGAATCCTTCCAATTGCCCCCAACTATATAAGATGTTTTCCTTCCTTAGCTTCTCTGTCAAGTAACAGTGATCTTTTCTTTTTGGCAGGATATGACGTGGGGTGTCTTTCTGTATCATCGCCTGTATTCAGTGATACGTCCATTTGATTTTTTTTATATTTCTGCAAAATCTCATCTCTAAAACTTTTCTTGACAACATAAATAATCACATCTCTTATCTCTTTTCCGTGGCCAACTCTTCTATTTGTGGATCTGAAAACTCTCTCTGCCTTCTATCTCCAGTTCAGTCTCATTTCAGAGGTGTTGGATGGGCAGCAAAGAACACAAAAGGCTTCAGATAATTCAAAATTTTATTGAAAAAAACATGTGCAAAACACTCTAAAAACATGTGCCTTGCAGCAAAAATAGCACCAAAAATAATTATAACATTATGGTGAAACAAACCTGAGATACAATATAATATAATTTACTTAAAACTATTAATTGAACTAAATAAAACATACAGTTTCTCTTTTTTTAAAAGCTACTAAGTGGCCACTTCTGTCAAACCAAAAATCCCATCTAACCTAGCTTTTAAAGATACCCAGGGATATCTGTGAGTGTGCATTGAAATAAGCAATCAAAAAATACTAATTTGTAACATTTATTGCCCTAATGGACCAAAAGTTAAATTCATGAACGAGCTTAGAAAAGAAATAGAAAAACAACAGTATGCTGAACTGATAGTAGTTGGGGATTTCAATGGAGTTGTAGACACATTGATGGATAAATGAATTAAAAATTCTAGGACATCTAAACCCTGTAAAAAAGGGGGCCATTTACCCAAATAATTTATATCTTCTCTAGGAAAATAAAATAAAATAAAAAACCAAGAATCAAACTAAAAGTACTATCAGATGACAAAAACAGGGGAGGTCTAGGACTGCCAGACTTCAAATTAGATTATGAAGCCTGCACTCTCTCTGCAATAAAGGAATGGTCACACTAACCAACCAGAAGTTACTACTACTAGACGGACATGACCTCTGAATGCGGTGGCATGGTTACCTCTGGTACGATAAAAGGAAAAATAGGAAAAAAACTTCAGTCATCATCTTGTAAAATCTGCCCTGATTAAAACTTGGGAAAAATACAAGCAAAGATTATTTGGGAAAAGCCCTTTATGGGTTTCACGAATAGAAGCCTTTCACATAAAAGAATTAGCAGAGGATAGCTGGCTTACATATAAACAAATATGGAAAAAGTCAAACAACAACAACTGGAGCATCAAAACATAGAAGAATTGAGACAATCACATCCCAAAATCACCTGGTTTCAATACCACCAGATACACCGGGGATTTAAAATAGATCAAAAAGTAGGATTTATGGAAGGGAATGACTTTTGGGATCAAGTGATGAAAACGCAGAAAAGAAATATAAGTCTACTATAGAAACAACTCTTGAAATGGGCAACTGAAGAAGAACAAACCAAAGAATGTCATGTAAAATGGGCGCAATATCTAGGTCACACAATTCTTCTTCAACAATGGGAAGAGATATGGGTCAAAAAATTGAAGTCTAGGACTACGAGGCCCACCTCCCCGCCTGGGGGAATCAAGACGATTACCAGCTCGTTCGGAAGCTCGGTCGGGGGAAATATAGCGAAGTCTTTGAGGCTATCAACATCACCAACAACGAGCGAGTGGTGGTGAAAATCCTGAAGACTCAGAAAAATGGATAAACAACCGCCATTAAGGGTATTGAAAATGTTCGTAATACCAAAAGTATTATATCTATTCCAAACATTGCCAAATGCAGTAGAGAGGAAGACATTAAAGACATGGGATAGGAGAATAAAAACATGGGCAGTTGGAGGGAAAAGACCCAGAATAAGGGACAAATGGTTAAAGGCCAAAGAGGAAGAGGGAGGCTGGGGGATCCCAAGTTTAGAAGTTTACCATGATGCATTTCAAATACAAAGATTGTTGGAAATACAATACACGGGGAAAAATGGGTAAATATGGAAAAGATAATAAATAATATTAAAGGAAAAGAAATAATATTTACGGATTGGAAGAGTAGAGAGGAAACAGAATTTAAGGAACCCTTTAAAGGAACAGTAAAAGTGTGGAAAAAAAGAAAGAAGAAGTTAAACCCAGGCAATGAAAGCAAGGTGGCAACTATATGGCAAATGAATTATAATAATGATGTAAGCTTAGGTAGAACACTGAGATTAATCGAAAGTAGAGGGGAAAGGTTAGTGGAGGATCTGTACACAGAGGATGGAAACCCTGTAGAACAAAAAGAAATTCAGAACTGGATCGGGTCAGGGAACTGGATCCAAAGCTGGGCCATAAGACAGGAAATTTTCAGACGAAGGGAAAAAATAAGAGAACGGGATAGTCCATTTGAGAAGGTGATTAGGAAATGTTTGAGAGGGGAGAAGAAAGTGGCAGGAGATCTGTACGAACAAATCATAACAGTAAAAGAAGAAATAATAGAGGAAATTTTTCAGACATGGAGATTGGACATGGAAATTGAGAGGAAGACATCCAGAGGGAAATAAGTAATATAGCAAGAGAAAAGTATAATGCATTAAGGGAAACCAGAAGGAAAATGTTACAAAAATGGTACAGAACTCCTGCACAACTCTCACGCTTTGTACCAGGGATGAAAGATAAGTGTTATAACGGCTGTGAACAAAGAGGGTGTTCAATCATATGATATGGGAATGTGATAGAGTGCAAGATTACTGGAAAATGATTGAAGGAGAAATCAATAGAATGTTAGATTTACATATTGTAATAGTTAATAGAAATGTATTACATGCACGGATAATAGAGTGAAGAATATGCAAAAAGAAAAATTGATTGATAAATTAATAGCGTGTGCACAGATAGTTTTAGTGAGGGGTTGGAAGGATAAAACAAAATGGACATTGACCAACTGGTATAACTATATAATTAATATGTTAAATGTGGAAATAACAAATTGTAAATGGAATAATATAGATAAAACTGAAAAGATAATAATAACAAAGAGGATGTGGGAACCAGTTAGAAATTATTTAGAAAATGTGTTAAGAGGTGGAGTAGAAAAATTAAGACTGAGACTGATATTTCAAATGTAACCTCTGTAGTTTGATGTATAAACTGTATGTACAAGGAGGGGAGGGTGGGAGAGGGGAAAAAACCAATAAAAAAATAATTTAAAAAGAAAAAAAAAGAGATAAACAACCGCCATTAAATAAATACACGGTGTTACCCTCTATCACCCTGCAGCATGGAGAGCTTAGCTTAACTATCACCTCAGAAGTTACTCCGGACGCATCAGAAGGAACCTCTAACATGGCACCACAACCAGAAACTGTCAGTGACCTTGCGATTCAGCAGAAAGTCCTTCAAGAATCTCAGAATGCAATGGCCAATGAATTGCAACTTTTAAAGACTGAGCAGACCACAAATAAAGAACAGAATGCGTCAGCCCTTGCTGCAATAGAGCAACGAATGGCCAAGACGGAAAGGATGTGTAAAGAAATGAAAGATTGGTTGAAGAAATAAACCCCACTAACATACATCTCTTGCAAATTAAAATCATTGCAGGCACACAAAAAAAAATTGAAGTCTACTGCGGCAACCGACATACGCGAAAACTGGCTAAAGATGCAGTTTTCTACCCAGAGAAACTTGCCAAGTTAAACAAGAAAATATCCAGAAATGGTTGGAAATGCAATAAAGAACGAGGAACATACTACGACCAATGGTGGAGCTGCAAAAAGGTCACGAAATACTGGAAAGAAATACACAGAGAGACCCAGAAAATAATAAATGCAAAAGATAAAATAGAACCGCAGAATTACTTGCTTGGACGTTCAATCCCTACTCTAAACGCAAATCAGGACAAGGCGAATTTCTTCCTAAGCACCTGTGCTCGCTTAACATTAGCAAAACAATGGAAGCAAGACAAAGATAGAAGGCTGGACTTTAAAATTTTTCAATATAATCCAAATGGGGTCTCTTAACACAAAAATTAAATGGAAAAAAGGAAAAAAAGGACTGGTCTAGTTTCAGAGACTATATGCTAAACAAGGGAATAAAATTCACCTTAGACCTGAATGATGTGTAACCAGATCAACATGATAGCAATCGCAATTCCAAAGCTTTTGTAAAATATTCTCAATGAAAATATTCTCTGAAAAATGTATGAAATAATTGGGAAACTTCTGGGAAGTCCGTTTTATAACCCTCACTGTCTCCCCCCCTTACCAACACCCGTCACCCTCACGTAACCCTTGCCCTTTACCCCCTACCCTTCCTCTCCCATTCCCATCAGGTTTATTGACATCTGTTACTGTATTAAACACACATACATACTGTACATAAAATAAAAAGCTACAATTTATTTCCACTTCCTCCTCACTGAGAACATCCCGATGCCTCCAAGAGATGAACCCTGAGCAAAGCACCGCTGGCCCCTCGAGAACTTCTCTCCTTTGTTAACTCCCAGGCGATGCTCAAGGCCTGCCTTCCAAACAAAGCCTTGACCACAGTGCCGGCCTTTCTAGGGTTTCTCTCCTGTGTGGACTCTCAGGTGACGCTTCAGGACTCCCTTCCCAGCAAAGCCTTTCCCACAGTGCTGGCATTTAAAGGGTTTCTCTCCTGTGTGGACTCTTAGGTGAAGCTCAAGGCTTCCCTTCCCAGCAAAGCCTTTCCCACAGTGCTGGCATTTGAAGGGTTTCTCTCCAGTGTGGACTCTCAGGTGACAGCTAAGGTGTCCCTTCTGAGCAAAGCGTTTTCCACAGTGCTGACACTTGTAGGTTTGGAGATGTCTGGAAAGATGCCGCTTGCGCCCAAGATGGCTCCTGCCCTTCACGCTTGCTCTTGTGGCCCACCAGTTCTCTCCTATAAAGAAGGACAAGGAGAGACAAGCGTGAGTCCCAACTTTCAGGGAGGAAGAACCTTTTGGGGAAACGGGAACGGAGGGAGAAGTGGAGAGTAGTCAGGCCTGCAGAGGACGGAGGGGGAAGGATTATAGTAAAGCGGCAGAAGAAGCAGGCCACCCAATAGGCTTCTCAAAACCGGAAGCGGGAAGGACGGGTCTGCAGGCCAATGGGGTGGTGGTCGGTTGAGGGGGGCGAGAATGGGGGAGCTGGGCTGGTAGCCTTGGGCAGTTGTGGCCTTGCTCTTGGGATGACAAGCGGGGGCACTCTCCTCTCAGGGTCCCACTTCTGCCTCTCTGTGCGCATATGCTCATCCTTCCCAGAGTATACCCATCCACAAACATGGGCATGCACTTAGGCCAAACCACAGGACCAGTGTGAAGGGGTTGTGGTTACTCTGAAGGACACACGAGTGGACCTGAGAGCCCAGCGCTGCCTGGGAAGCCATTGCTTTCTGGACTCTTGTGGGCCTTCCAAGAGGCACCTTCCAGACCCAGAGAAGGACTGGTTGAGAATGGCTCCCAGTTGCTAAGGGGAACCCCTTGATGTTCCTGGGAAACAAGGGCCTGAGCTGAAGAGGACATGAAGGGAGTCTCATCGCACCCTGGCCGAGGAATGGAAAGGGCCCTGAATCTCCACAGGAAAGGGGGTGTTTGGAAGGTCCTTACGCAGGAAGGTCACGTGCTCGTGGGTCTCCATCATGACCTCCTCGTACAAGGCCCTTTGCTCCTTGCCCAGCAATCTCCACTCCTCCTCCGTGAAGTAGATGGCCACGTCTTGGAAGGTCAAGGTCACCTGCAAGAGAGAAGAGATGCCACTCAGAGAACGGCTTCTCAAACCTGGAGGGGAACTTTGGTGCCTCCCAAAGAGCGACTGGGTTGCTCCAGAAGCCAGGCAAGAGCGGGACGTGTGTGACTCTTCTCCCATTTCCGTTTGAGGAGGAGTACTTGAGGGAAAGGACCAGAGTTCCATCTGGAGTCCTGGTGAACTAGATGTCATACGTGAAATGAGACTTCATGTGGCATGTGGGGGCTCTTCCCCAGAGGTCTTCCCGATCTGCATTACGCATTGGCAGAGACTCTTCCCACCCTTGACGTGAAGGGAAGGCAACCACAAACTCCATCCTTGGCAAGGACTGCCTTCCATGGAGCGGAAAACACCAGCTCTCCCAGTCAGGGCCTCCTTCCTTCCTTCCTTCTCTCCTTCCTTCCTTCCTTCCTCCAAAGGGGTCTTTCCAGCCCTGCCCCAAACCCAGGAGTCCAGTCCTTCTGCCCTTGGGAGGAACTGTTGGCGGCCCCTTTTGCAGACCCCTCCCAAGGGCCCTGTCGGAAGGAAGGAAGGAAGGAAGGAAGGAAGGAGGGAAGAAGGGAGAAATGAAGGAAGGAAGGAAGGGTGGAAGGAAGAATGGAAGGAAGGAAGGAAGGAAAGAAGAAAAGAAAGAAGGTAAGAAAGAAAGGAAAGAAAGAAAGAAAAGAAAGGAGAAAAGGAGGAATGAAAGAAAGAAAGGTACGAAAGAAGGAAAGGAAGTAAAGACAGATAGAAGAAAGGAAGAGGGAAAGGAAGGAAGAAGGAGAGAAAGGGAAGGAGAGAGAGAAAGAAGGAAAAAAATAAGGAAGAAAAAGAAAGGACAGAAGGAGAGAGTGAGAGAAAGTTAGAACGTAATAAAAAGACAGAAGGAAAGAAAGAAAGAAGCGAAGGGAAGATGGAAGGAAGAAAAGAAGGAAGGAGAGAAAAGAAGGAAGAAAGAGAAGGAAGGAAGAAGGAAGGAACTAAGGAAGGAAGGGAAAGAAGGAAGGAGAGAAGGAGAGAGGGGGAAAGAAAGTAAGAAAAAGAAAGAAGTTAAGAAAGAAAGAAAAAAATATCTAAAAAAGAATATAAAAGGAGAACAACCAGGCTTCTTACCCAACAGACACCAGAGACAGAACCTCAGAACAATTATCAACCTAATTGAGTATTGTGAAATTAAAAATAAAAACGTTATGATATTGGCTTTAGATGCTGAAAAAGCGTTTGATAATGTTAATTGGAATATTTTCATACTATTGATCAAAGAAATGGATATTGGCTGCTACTTCCAGAATATAATAAATGCTATTTACGAAAATCAAGAAGCTAAAATTTGGATTAATGGACAATAATCGGAAAGGATTGAAACACAGAAGGAAACGAGAGAGGGACGCCCATTGTCTCCCTTGATATTTATTCTAACATTGGAAGTACTTCTGGGTGAAATAAGGGAAGACAAAGATCTGAAGGGAGCGAGGATTCAAGGCCAGGATTGCAATTAAGAGCATTGGCTGACGATCTAATTTGTATTATTATAGAAAAACCTATGGAAAATTTAGGAAAATGAATAGATGTAATACAGAAATTTGGTGTGGTTTCGGGTTTTTAAATTAATATGGAGAAGACGGAAGCATTAACAAAAACATACAGAAAAAAGAACAAAAGAAGATAGAAGAAATTTGAAAAATACTAATTGTTAAAAAAAATTAAAATATTTAGGGATTATTTTAACACTGAAAAATCTTCATCTAGTACAAAATAACTACATTGAATAATGGAAAGAAATTAAGAAAGATTTAGAAAATTGGAAAAATATAACGTTAAGTCTATTCGGAAGAATAGCGAATGTGAAAATGAATATATTACCGAAAATGGTATTTTTATTCCAAAATTTACCAACAGAAAATCTTAAAAGAGTGGAATCGAGACATCATGAAATATCTCTGGCAAAAGAAAAAAACGAGAATACATTTTAATAATACGATAGACGAAAGGAAAAGAGGAGGAATTGAAATCATACTTCGAGGCACGCTCACTAATGTGGATGAAAGAACGGGTGAAACTAGAAAATGGAAACATTATAAACCTGGAAGGAAGAGACTTGAGATACGGCTGGCACTCGTCCCTATGGCAGGAGGGAGTCAAGGAAGGGAAGAAAATGGGAACCATTTCGTAAGGTCGACTGTATTAAATATTTGGGAAAAATGCAATAAGAAACTAATTAGAAGCCACACAAAGAAGAGTTTTAGGATGGAAGAAAGGAAAAAGGAAGGAGGGTAAGCAAAGCAAGAAGGAAGGAAAGGAAGACAGAAAAAGGAAAGAATGAAGGAAGGAAGGAAGGGAAGGAGGGAGGGAGGAAAGAAAGGAAGGAAGAGAGAAAGGAAGGAACGAAGAAGGGATGGAGGGAGGGAAGTAATGGAAAGCAAAGGAAGGGAGGATGGGAGGAAAGAAGGGAAAGAAGGAAGGAAGTAAGGAAGGAAGGAAAGGAAAGGAAGAAGAGAGGGAGGGCGGCAAGAAGGAAGAAAAGAAAGAAAGGAAGAGAGAGAGAGAGAAAGGAAGGAAGATGGGATGGAGGGAAGAAGGAAGGAAAGTAATGGAAAGCAAAGGAAGGAAGGAAGGAAAGTAATGGAAAGCAAAGGAAGGAAGGAAGGAAGGAAGGAAGGAAGGAAGGAAGGAAGGAAGGGAAGGGGCTTTGTTAACCTGTGTTGGGGCCATCTTCCTTGGGCCTCCTTCCCTGGCTGAGGGGTTCCCTCTCTAGGCCCAGCCTGTGCTCAGAGGCCCTTCCTCCCTCCTCTCTCTTCCAACCCACAACCCCAACTGACGCTTCGGAAGAAGCCCCTCCCCTTGCGGCCTCGGAATTCCTCTTCTGCGGAGGAGGAATTCAGGGGGTTGCCTTCTCTCCGTGTGATGCCTGGAGACTCTGCCGGCCAAGTCTGGACTCAGGCACACCTGCCGGGAGGAGACATGGAGGGCTTGACACAGGCGTGCAGCCACACACAGACCCCGAGAGACAAGGACACCCCTCCCAGAGCAGGGCAAGACTCAGGTCTCCCTGGACGTCAAAGTCACCCAGGCTAGCCTAATTTTGACGCCTCGTGAGATGATACGAAAAGATCTCGATGGTAGGCAGACGGAAAAGCGGGCAAGATCAATACGAGAGGGTTTGGTTCAAGCAAGACAAAGTCTACAAGGCCTTATTGATCCTGAGGCTGAGAGGAATTGTGGGAGTACCAAATACCTGCCCAGTTGGCCAGGATAACAATAATAATAATAATAATAATAATAATACTGTTTCCTATCACCTTCCAGGCAGGTCACAACAGGAAGGACTGGACACAAAATGGCGTCCCCCTGGCTTGCCCCCCTCAGCTGCCCCTCGGCCTCTTCCCTCCTCCTTGCCTCAGCCAGGTGTCAATCAACCAGGATCCCCTGATTGTAAACTGTATTTCACATTGGGATCAACAACCGCCTTCTCCGGGCAAGATGGGGCCTCACCCTGGCCCAGCCAAGCCTTCCCGGAGCAGGAACTGGCCAGGACTGGTTTCCCAAGGACGGAGGAAGGTGCTAGAACGTTCTGTGAGCGCCCACTGAGCATGCGCAGGACTGGCAGAACTGGACACAAAATGGCTTCCCTCCCCTGGCCTGCTCCCTCAGGAGCCTGATTCCCTCAGCTGAGGCCCTCTTTCTTTCTTTCTTTCTTTCTTTCTTTCTTTCTTTCTTTCTTTCCTCAGCCAGGTGTCAATCACACCAATGGAGGCGGGGCCTCTTTCCCAGCCATGGAACCCCACCCCTCCCCCGTGTCCCCGGCCCCTTCCTTCCTTCCTTCCACACGGCCACGTCATCCTAGAAGAGGCCTGGTGGGCCATCATCCAGTCCAATCCCTTTCTGCCAAGAAGCAGGGAAATTGCATTCAAAGCACCCCCGACAGATGGCCATCCAGCCCCTGTTTCAAAGCCTCCAAAGAAGGAGCCTCACTCCACCACACTCCTGGGCAGAGAGTTCCACTGCTGAACGACTCTCCCAGTCAGGAAGTTCTTCTTCATGTTCAGGTGGAATCTCCTTCCTTTCCTGCAGTTTGAAGCCATGGCTCCATTGCGTCCTGGTCTCCAGGGCAGCAGAAAAGAAGCCTGTTCCCTCCTCCCTAGGACTGACTTCCCCTCACAGGTTTGTACGTGGCCCTCGTCATGTCTCCTCTCAGCCTTCTCTTCTGCACGCTAAACATGTCCAGCTTTTTCAGGCGCTCCTCATAGGGCTTGTTCTCCAGGCTCTTGATCCTTTGAGTCGCCCTCTTTCTCTGGACACGTTCTCGCTTGTGAACATCTCCCTTCAATTACAGTAATCTATAAAAGTAATATTGTGCTATGGCAATAATATAATATATTGTATATTTAAATATTACGTGAAGGCCACTCTGAGTCCCCTTCGGGGTGAGAAGGGCGGCAGATAAATGGCGTAAATACATGAATAAATAAATGTCGTAGAATTACACCACGGCGGTGACAGCGAAGTCAGCCCAGCCTCTGCTTAAAAGCCTCCAAAGTAGGAGCCTGACTCCACCACACTCCGGGACAGGCAGAGAGTTCCACTGCTGAACAGCTATGGTTCCCCCTCCGCTTCCCTCCCTCCCTTTCCCGGGTTTGTCAGATCACTCTTCTTGTTGCATTTGCACGTAAAGTCCTCAATAAAAATTATTTTAAATAAATAAATGAATAAATAAGGCCCGTCGGTCGCTATTTGCCACCAAATAGACATTACATTATTTAATTCCCCATAATGCTTTTTTGAGAATGAAATAATATAACGTCTATTTGGTGGCAAATAGTGACCGACGGGGCCTTGATAAAGCTATATACACGACCTATTGGCGAAACGAGTTGGTACCTCGACCCTCTGGACGTGATTTGTGCTCCAGGATACTTCTCGCCGGCCTTTTGGTGAAGCCACTTTAAGCCACGCATTTGAACGACTTGTACTCAATGGCTGTTTGTGGATTGATAGGGAGTGCCTTCTTGTGGACTATATATGCTCGTGTTGTTAGATCTCACGGCAGCGTTTGACACAGTAGATCACACACTATTGACCCACCGTTTAGCTGTGACGGGAGTTAGGGGGATTGTATGCAATACACAGAGTGTGGTAAATAATCACATAAGCTAGTTGTAGAACATTTTCAAAGTGTTAATACACAAATTTTAGAAAATAGACATCAATACAAAGTACAAACGAAAAAATATATATGCCCACTCTGGGCTCCTACCCGATACGCTTAGATAGCGTTATAAAGTGTTCGAGAATGTCGGGTTCGAGGAAAGAGTTCAAGGGTTCATAGTAAGATGGGTTTTCAGGTAAGTATATAAGGGGAGGATGGACACCAAGCCCCCAGGGCCATGTCGTAGCCGAAGAGCGGGTTGGCAAACAAGCCGTGATGGAAGTCCAGGAAGCGATGGCAATGCAGAGTTGTTTGCTGACCGGAGCCCAGATAATGAAAGCATATGAAAGGCGGATAATAGGAAGTAGCAGCTGGGTCTCCGAGGAGTAGTTGGGCCGACGGGGATACTCTGTACGATGGTCCCAACTCCCCTTTCGACCCCCTGGAACGGGGTCTTTCTCAAGGCCAGAATATTAGGGCAACACAACTCGGTTCCATACCAAATAGGTAGGGTCTGTGGGCAACAGGTTACAGTCAAAACACGGCTGCAAACATATACAAAACACCCTAAAGCAATTCAAATAACATTACAAGTAATATCCGATAGTATCATAAGAAATATCAAGATACCATACACACATAGTAGTGAATACATACCTAATTCATAGAGGCAATTACACACATCTACGAATGACCAACGGCCGAAGCAAGTACATAGTGGGCCCCGGCTTGCTTATAAGCATAACCAGAGGTCAGGTGCAGGCAATACAGAGGCGGATTGATAAGGGTTTAACGCAGAAGTTCTGTTACAGTTATTTTGTCATTGAGCCCTATTGGAATTTCTGTACCCCAGGTATGAATATACCGGGTTTCTGTTCTGCGGAGGTGGAGATCCAAATCGCCATGAGGGGGTGCCTGGACCCGCTTTACACCAAAGAACTTGAGGTCATCTGGCCCATGTTTAAAGGTCTTAAAATGGACATATAGGGGAATCTTCTGAGGAATTTCTGATTTTCGATCGGTGTTCAGAAATTCTAATAAGATTTCTCTTTCAGAAAAATTTTAGGGTGGTAAGACTACCTTCAAATGTATGCATGTGACTATATATCTTTTATTTCTGCCTATTCTTAAGAGGCATATTATGTTATGTTCAAATGATTTTACTGCTGAGTTAACTCTGCATAAGATCTCCACTGACCGGAAGGTCATGAGTTCGAGGCCTGCCCGAATCGGTGTAAGCACTCAACCAATTTTTGTAGATCATTGTCGACTTTTGAAACCCAAAAGGCAGTTGCATCTGTCAAGTAGGAAATTTAAGCACCACTATCTGAGGAGGATAAATTGAACTGATTTGATTGAACTGAATGTAAAATTGCCTCTGAGTGTCTGTCTATATATGTTATATGTCAATGGCATTGAATTTTACCTGTATATGGGCATTGCTATCCACCTGAGTCCCCTGAGGGGTGAGAAGGTTTATTATTGGTGTTTCTCAATTCAGTTATATCATATCTTCAGTACTCTGTCGTTAGCATCTTACGAATTTCTGTGAACATACTTATTCATTTCTGTAAACAATAGCTCTTGCTATTGCCAAGTGGGGCCATACAGCATCTCCACAAATTTAAATTTATGGCACAGCCAAGTTGCCTGGCCTCACGAATACGTTTTCAATTGGTGAAGGCTACAAACGAGTTTTTGCTATAAAGTTTATTTACTTGTTTATTAATTATTGTTTCGACTTCTCGACCGTTCCTTCCCGAAGCTTGGGCACAAAACATCACTACGCTTGAATTAACGCTAACAGGAAAGGATGTTGCAGTTCATTCAAGAGAGAATGCTTGACGGGAAAACCACCTTACAAATCTTCGAAAAGAGGATTCCTCGCAGGTTATTTGTGCTATTTCTATTAAACAGTGTCACACATGGTTAACACAAGGATAAACTCTTTAACCCTAGGGAAGTTAGTGCCCGGATTCCCACAAGACACTTCAAAGTGTGAGACCATTTGGAAAGCATACAACTCCTATTAGAAGTAGCTAGCAAGATATGATATTCTATTCACCTGTATTCTCTGGCAGGCCTGCCACAAAATAACCAACAGCCAACCTCACAGGCCAACGCTTCAAGAACGCAAACTTTCCTATTGCATTCCCACTTGAAGGAGATCAATAGCTCTTAACTAAAACTCATTCTGAAGGTACTTACGGACTTCATCATTACTTGGTGATCAGTTACTGCTGGAGCATCACTAAGGATGGATGTGTTGATGAATTTTCTTCTGTTATTAATGTTCCCAAGAGGTATGACGGGCTCTGCCCACCACAGATGTCAGGGAGGTAAAATTGGCAAGTCATGTAATGGCCACTCCCTCCATCGTCTGTCCCTCTGTTCAGGAGAGGGCCTGGTAGTAACCTAGGCCATAAGCTTGTAACACCATAGTAGATCACAACGTGTTCTGAGTTGATACGCATAATTTAAATAGATAATTTTCCTGCTAGTCTCTATAAATACATGGCCTCATATGTGGCCAAATTTATACTTGATGACTTATTTCTTCATCCACATATCCCCAATGGGATCTTGCAGGAAATAACAATATAATGGATTTTGCATCAATGCTACGTGTTTTCCTGACGATATGCCTATTAGAGAAAATTCCTATTTCTACCTTTGCAGGCACACTTGTTTTGTTGAAGCAACTCAGATCATTAGTTACTCAGATGCTGCGGAAGCCAAGGTTAATAGCTAGAATTACTCAAGGACTTCGCATTCAAGTTAACCGTCATACTACGGTGATCAAGTATGGTTCTGGGAGTGCTCCATCTTTCTTCCAACAATTTCCACGCCTTTAGACCAGAGTCTTCATCGGCTATATGTTTAATTCCCAGAACTGTTCGTGGAATAGAGAAAGGATGCCAATCGAAGATCTCTGTTGGGCAGTAGTTCATCTATTCTCTTCACCTTCGTCATGCATAACACGGTTTATACTTAAAGTACTGGGAGGATGCCAGTGGCCTCCAGGTGTTTCTGGAACCGTTGCCTTTCTGGATTGTCCCAGGGGCATGTCTGACTTACCATTTGAATGGTTGTGCTTATCTGAGTAGTTTAAGGATCACTCCATTAGATCTATGGTAACCCCACTACTCGTTGAGGGGCTTTCTTTTGGAAGACCCAGACTTCTGCTGGATAGATGCTTGGTCTACTCTGCTCACCTTCATCATGCACAACGGGATTTCTACCTGCTGTGGCATTCTGTGGCAGAGCAGTCCTACACTACGGTGGCATGATACCCACCAGCCATGTTATTAGCTCGCTAGTCTACCATAGGTGCTATTCACAGCTGACCACGAAAAAGAAAATATGGGTTGCTTACCTGTAACCGTAGTTTCTTGAGTGGTCAGCGTGATTAGCACGCTCCCGCCCATCCTCCCGCTGATATCATGCCTCAGTCCTTCAAGCTGCTTTTGCGGCGGAGTAAAGGATCTGAGGTGGCAGCCCTCCCACTGGCTATATATGATCGAGGGGATGTGGGCGGGGCTACAATTTAAAGTGATATTAACTTTTAAAAGATTCGAACTGTCTGCGCAGGGCGCAGAAATACCATAGGTGCTATTCACGCTTACCACTCAAGAAACTACGGTTACAGGTAAACAACCCATATTTCTTATGTTTGTTTTTAGCTGCCTGTTTGGCAGGAAGCCATTTTGCTCATCCTTAATCCATTTTCCTAGGAAATTTTTGAATCTCTCAGCTATAATGCTTGTAAATATTTTATAGTCGGAATTTAAAAGAGATATTGACCTATAGTTCCCTGGGTTGGTGGGATCTTTACCTGCCTTCCTGATGAGAATGACGTTGGATTCTTTCCAGCTATCGGGAATTTTCCCCTCTTGCATAATATCGTTGTATAGCTTTAATAGGATGTCCGCTACTTCCTCCTGGTGTTCCTTATAATATTCGGCCGGGAATCCATCCGGACCAGCAGCTTTCCCTATCTTTGCCCTTTTTATTGCTCTTGCTATCTCTTCTTTGGATATCCTATTGTTAAGAGATTCTCTTTCCTCCTCCGATATTTTGTTGATTTTCCTTTCTCCTAGAAATTTCTGTATATCTGACCTTTCTATTTTGTCTTTCTCATATAGTTTTGTGTAGAAGGATTCGAATAATTTTCTTATTTCCTCATCTGATGTATACTCTTTATTATTGACACCGCGTATAGATATGATGTTTCTCTTTCTTTTTTCTTTTATTTGCCAGGCTAATAACCTTCCCGGTCTATTAGCTGACTCAAAGTGTTTTTGCTTTAGGTATTTTAACTTTTTCTCTATTTCCTCTAATTCATATATTTCTAGCTGTTGACGGAGCGATTTTACTAACTTCTTCTTCTTTTGATTGTTTGGATCTTTCTTGAGTTCCCGTTCTCCCTCCTCTAGGTTGCAATATATGTCTTTGATCTTAGCCTGTCTTTTTTTCTTCCAGATCGATTGTAATTTCATACATACCCCCCTCATATATGCCTTTCCTGCATCCCATATAATGTTTGTATTAGGGTTATTTTTACAGTTTATTTCTAGATACTCTTTAAGCGCGATCTTACTCTCTTTCAGGGCTTCTGTGTCTTTTAAAATTCTCATCGGGAATCTCCAATGAAAATCTGTTTTTTTATTCGTTATAGTTATCTCTATTTGGCCATGGTCGGATACCTCTCTAGGTAGTATCTTGGCTTTTTCTATTTGGTGTATTAGGCTATTAGACGTCAGGATCAAGTCGATCCTTGACCACGAGTTATGTCTATCTGATAGAAAGGTGAAATCTTTTTCCTTTGCATGCAGCTCTCTCCAACTGTCTCTCAGGTCTAGGCTTTTTATCATGTCAAAGAGGTTTTTTGGGAGTCTGCCGCCTGGGTTTCCTTTTTTTGGTTCGGGCCATCTATCCATCTTGGGATCAATGACCCCGTTAAAATCTCCCATCATGATGATGCTATCAAATTCGTCTAGATGTTTTTCTATTATCTCCCTTAGCTCTCTAAAGAAGTTGGTCTTTGTGTCGTTTGGGGCGTATACATTACATAACAGTATGTTTTCCTTTTCCCTTTGAATTACAATCCCCAGATATCTTCCCTCTCTATCTTCGAATATTTGCTTTGGCTTTAGATTAGGATTTGCGTATATTGCAACCCCTTTCTTTTTTTTCCCAGCAGCCGACACGAAGACCTCTCCTAAGTCATCCCTTTTCAGGTATTTCACGTCAGTCTTTTTTATATGGGTTTCTTGGAGCCCTATTATCCCAGCCCTTTTTTTAAAGGTTATTAAACACCCTTTTCCTCTTCCGTACATTATTTAGTCCATTCACATTCCAAGATATACACCTGATCTGCATCTAGTCGGTTTCCGGAGTGGGGTCTTCCTCTTGTTTCTTTTGCTCTTCCTGGTCTGCCTGGTCTTTATTTGGTTCTTCACAGTCCTCTCCTTCTATTTCACTGTCACTACCAGTGACTTCTCCTTGTTCTAGATCTGTTGATTCTGTTAGGTCTATTGGGGTACCGTTTGAAAGAGTTCTTTGGGGTTGTCGTCCTTTTAGGTTTGGTTGTCTTTTTCTATCCTCCCTTGGTTCTTCTTTTCTTCTTTCTTCTTTATTAAAGTCTTGTCCATATTTTCTCAAGAACTCCTTAGCCTTATCTTCTGTTGTTAACCAGTGTTGTCTTCCATAGTATGTTGTCATCACCCCCTCTATCTTCTGCCATCGGAATTTAATGTTGTATTTTTTCAAAATGTCGGTGAGGAAAAAGTATTTTTTCCTTTTCTCAAGCACTTCGCTCGGCAACTCTTTGAGTATTATTACTTTCTTGCCCTTATACGCTCCATGTCCATTGACTTGCCAGCTTAGCACCTGATCCCGTAGGCATTTCTTTGTGTAATAAACAATAATATCTCTAGGGGTTTTGTTTATCTTGGCGAACGCCAAATTGACTCTATACACTCTGTCAATTTTGTCCAATATATATGGTATTGGCATATCCAATATTTTAGCCGTAATTGGCGCTATGATCTCTTTGGTTTCCTGGTTCTCTTCCTCTTCTAGTCCGCGAAAACAAAGTTGGTACTCTTTCTGGGCATATTCTGCTTTTATTTGTTTGTCCTCGAGGTCAATATTCTTCATCTCTAGCTCTTTGATTCTGTCCAGATTCCTCTTCTGTTTGCTTTTTAAGTCAGCATTTTCTTTTCTTAGTTCCACCATTTCTTCCTCCATACATGTCAGTTTTGTATTGAGTCCTTGCATTTCTTTTTTCATTTCCTTGAAGTCTGTCTTAATATCTCCCTTTAGTTCCTTTATGTCGCCTGTCAGATTGTCGTTTATCTTTCTTCTATCTTCATCACCTCCCTGAATCATCCTTCTTATGTCTTGCATTTCTATGAATAGGTCCTTTAGGCTTAATTCTCCAAGAATGGCTCCTGAGCTTCTCCTGTTTGTCTCTCCTTTTTTATCCTTCTCCGGTTTCCCTCTCGTTGCCATCATCCTTGTTTCCCTGTTCCCTGTATCCTGGTTTGTGGGAATCGGGTGGGTCTTCTGGTTATCTGGTGGGAGCTAATTGGGGTGGCTGGTGGGGGGGCAGCTTTGTCTGAGGTCTGGGGGTTGTTGGGAGTTGTTACCGGGTGCGAGTTCGAGGGGGAGGTATCTCTTCGTATGAGGGTGGGGAGGGTTATGGAGGTTTTGGGGACTCAGTTGTTTGGGTATTTGATTCTATCAATTCTATCAATTATCAATTAATCCATTCAGTTTATTCAATTTATTTTGTTGTGGGGCCACTCGAGGGGGGGTCTTACCCGAACTCTTCAGGTGTCCCTCTGTGGTTTTTCCACTCTTGTCCGGGTTTCTCTTCCCCTCTTTCTCCTTTCTCCTGTCGTGTCTCCTCTGCTTCTGTTGAGTCTCTTGGGTCTCCGGATTTCTCCTTCTCTCCTCTTCTCCTTCCTCGCGTTCCTCTGTCTTTCTCCAATCTCCACTCTCCCTCTCTTCCTCTTGTTGCTTCTTCGGGGGGTGTCCCTCCTCCCTTCTCCCTGTTTTATTTTATTTTTCCAGAGGTTTTACCTCTCTAGGAGTCCCGCTAAGTGTTCTCTCTGGTTGATTGTGTCCTCCTTTTCTCTTCCCTCGCTCTGTTTCCAGTTCCTCTAGCTCCGTTTCGTCACTTCCTTCTTCTCCCCGTCTCTTTGTTTACTTTGGAACGACTGCTTATCAGCTAGCCTGCACCTCTCCCACGCACCGCCATTAAAGTAAGTCTTTCCCGCTTTGTATTTTGGCTCCCTTTTCTCTTTGCTTTTAGCGTCGTTTTCCTCTCCGCTCCTTTCTCCCCCTCCTCTCCCTCTTCCCTTCGCTTTTTCCTCTATCTTCTCCCTTTTGGGGGGGAGGGGGTTGAGTTCAGAGGCTTACTTTGTCAATCAATCGGCTTGGCTTGGCTCTCGTTCTCCGTTCTCCGTCTCACCCCTTCCTCTTTGTTCTTTGCTCTCCGATCCTGGTGGCCTCCTGTTTCCTTCACCTCCCTGAGAGTGTGAGTTAAAAGTGGTTGGAAGGCGGGAAGTTTCGGCCAAATTTGTTTGGCCGCGCTCGTCGGCTATCCCTTCGATCCCCTTCTTCTGCTCCTGCCGTCTCCGCCGGGACCCTTGAGGGTGCCCGGTCTCGGTCGGCAGGGCTATTTTGCGGGGTCTGGACTTGTGCTCTTTCCTCTGGAGCACTTGTGGAGCCTTCTCCGCCCCGATAGCCTTTTCTCTGCATCACCTAAGGGAAGCTCTCTCAGAGCTCCTTCAGTGTGCGTCCTTCCTCGCCATATTTCCAACCGGAAGTCCCAGTGGTGTTCCTTTCCAATCCTTTACCAAAACATCGTTACCTGGTTGAAAAACATGGAGCGGGGTCACCAGAAGTGGAGGGCACTGCTCGGTCACAAAAGCCTGTAACCGCTTCAGTGTCCTCCCTAAACTAATTACCTCTCTCTACAAAGTCATCTGTCCCATCTCGGTGATGCCTCCTTGTAGTCCTGGTAAGGTGAGCGGAGGTCTTCCATACAACAGTTCAAACAGTGATAGTCCATGTGGTCTTCTTGGTGAACATCGAATAAGGAACAACACACTTGGTAGTGCTTGTGGCCATTTCAACTGAGTTTCTTGACAATGTTTAATGTCCTTAAGTAGAACTCTGGATACTTCTGATGCTTTCTCGGTTCTGGTGGGGTATACTTCTGGCCATCCTGAGTAAGTGTCCACCATTACTAGCAGATACTTATAAGGTCCACTCTTTGGAACTTCAGTGAAGTCTATGACCAAAGACTCGAAGGGCACTATCCCTCGATGTTGAGGCCACCTCAGTTGAGGTCACCACGACATATCCTGCTCTTCGTATGCCTCCTTCCATGTGACCACTACCATCGGTATAGTAAATCACATCAGCATTCTGCCAAGGTTTGTCTTTGACACCTGGACGACTAGAGTACACCTCATCCATGGTCTGGACACAGTCGTGAATGACGGGATCTCCTCCTGGGAGGAGTGTTGCAGGGTTGAGTGTATTAAAAAGTTCCAGTCTAATTCTTGGATTCTCGTACAGTTGTGTCTGGTACTTCAGAGTCCATCAGGGTGGTGACTGCATGTGGCACCTTGATGAGTAAATCTTGGCCCAAGGTAAACTTGTTTGCTTCTATTGCCAGCAGGGCTGTTGCTGCCATCGCACGCAAGCACCCAGGCCAATCCTGAGCAACAGTGTCCAATTGTCTTGACAGGTAGGCTCCTGGCCGAGGCCAGCTTCCCAAAGTTTGAGTTAGGACTCCCACAGCCACCCCCCTTTGCTCGCTTGCGTAAAGGGTAAATGGCTTTTCCAAGTCGGGAAGTCCTAGTGCAGGAGATTCCATGAGTGCCTTCTTAATGGCTCAAAATGGTGATTCACATTCTGGAGTCCATTCAAACAAGTCCTTCTTCTCTTGCTTTGGCTTGACTAATGGG
>JARBWK010000702.1:0-25847 GCA_030556195.1 Anolis apletophallus
GTGCGAAGACGGTGCTGATGAAAGCGCAAGGAGTCGTAGGTGCTGGGCTATAGGTGACCCATGTTTCAGACCCATAGAGGAGAATAGACAGTACGATAGCTCTGTACACACTGATTTTGGTGCTTTGCCTCAGGTGCTTGTTGCTCCAGACTCTTTTGGGAAGCCTTCAATGCACTCTATGCCTTTGCTAATCTGTGATCTTTGTCAATATTGGCGCCTGAAGAGATGATGCTTCCCAGGTAGGGGGACTGCTGAACGGACAAGAACAGATGTGCCTATGCTGACGTGGGGATGATGGTGTTCTTCCTGTGGTGCGGGCTGGTAGAGGACTTCCGTTTTCTTCAGGCGGACTTCCAGCCCAATACACATACGATATGTTCCTCTAGCAAACTGCTAATACACAACGCTATCCCATACACTATTAAAGGGGCAGACCGGTATGTTGCATAAATCACAAAACGCTTGATAGCAAAAAATATCAAAATGTAATATCATATAACATATAACATATGGCTCTATGTCAACCAATCTCACTTACAGTGCAATGTGTTAACATATATAATCGACACAGTTAGTTATATAGCCCTTTACAGACAAACATTGGGCATCAAGGCGCAAAACATCCAGTCTGTGTACCCCTATGGGTAATCCGGAGCCAATTCACTCACGGATTGGGGACCGAGTCGACGGGGGAGCCTTCGGAGTGGGGCGAGCTGGCAACTGCTCGATGTAGATAGAAGCGCTAACGCGGTATGTACTGATTAAGACTGCAACTGTATGTGTAAGATTGTATTGATGTATTTAATATTGTGATGAATGCACTCCCTAGCCATGTAGCATTATGTTTACTCTATGCCATTCCATACCCAGCTACCTTCCGTTTGGACCCTGAGTCTAGAGTTGATGACCATAATACCGGGGAGGAGCGGCTAAAAGACCCCAGCGCCCTGAGGAAGCGTGGTAAACGCGAAACGGCCTTCTGGCTGCGTTACCTCTTGTTTAAAAGGCGCCTGCCCATCGAGCAGTTGCCAGCTCGGCCCCTCCGAAGGCTCCCCGTCGACTCGGTCCCCAATCCGTGAGTGAATTGGCTCGGATTACCCATAGGGGAAACACAGACTGGATGTTTGCTTGATGCCCAATGTTTGTCTGTAAAGGGCTATATAACTAACTGTGCTCGATTATATGTTAACACATTGCACTGTAAGTGAGATTGGTTCGACATAGAGCCATATGTTATATGTTATATGATATTACATTTTGATATTTTTTGCTATCAAGCGTTTTGTGATTTATGCAACATACCGGACTTCCAGCCCAAACAGCTCTGCAGCTGTTGCAAAGCAGGATGTGAGGTGCTGCAGAGCCGCTACTGAACGGGCGACAAGGGCAGCATCGTCAGCAAAAAGCAGCTCACGGACTAGACAGTTAAGAGTCTTAGTGCGAGCCCTCAGGCTGCTTAAGTCGAACAAGCTACCATCAGTACAATAGCATATATATACTGTATCCCGCCGTCTTCTTCTTCGAGAGCTGCCGTAGCCCTTTGGAGCATCATGCTGAAGAAGGTTGTAAATAGGGTTGGTGCAAGAACACAACCTTGCTTCACTCCGTCAGTGTTTAGAAAGGGCTCCGGGAGAGCATCGCCGTATCTGACTTGACCGCGCTGGCCCTCATATAGTTGTAGTTCACCTACATCCAGAGAGCGCTATCAACTCGGGCAATGATGGAGCTGGACCAAAATTGGTATGGATACTCAATATGCCCAAATGTAAACACTGGTGGAGTTTATGGAAAATAGACCTTGACATTTGGGAGTTACAGTTTCTGGGATCTATAGTTAACACACAAACAAAGAGCATTCTGAACTCTTGCAACAATGGAATTGAACCATAAGCAAACCAAACAGGGGAAGAAAGCAAGATGAAGAAAGATTGCTTGTTTGAAGCTGCCGCTGTAGCCACACTCCTAGCGAAGTTGGCCCAACGGGGCATCCAGGAACTGTGGAACTCGCTGCTGCAGGTCAGGTCAACTTGAACGCAGGGGGCCCTTTGTTGTTCGCTATCAGAAGAACTTCCTGATCATAAGGAGAGATGTTCAGCAGTGGGACTCTCTGGTGGAAGCTCCTTCTTTGGAGGCTTTTAAACAGAGATTGGATGGCCATCTGTCGTGGCTGCTTTGATTGTGCTTTTCCTGCCCGTTGCCCTGACTCCCAAATCTCTGGATCTCCTGGCTGCCGATCTGCCCTCCTCCTCTCCATAAATGGAGACAATGCGCTCCAGCCCTGGGAAGGGGAAGGGAATGCCTGGAATGTGGAAGAGACAACATGTGCAATGCATTTGCAGCCTGTCTGCTGGAGGCCGGAGGAGCGGAGATGGGAGCAGGAGGGTACAGAAGGAACCCCAAAAAACACACACACACATAGACATCCTAGAGGCGAACTGCAGCCTAACTTTTCAGATTTATAGCGCAAAATTAAATCAGTGTTTTTCCACCTTTTGAGCCACACATATTTTTACATATACAAAATCCCGGGCACACCACCAACCAAAATGACACAAAATGACACCTAACACAGTAATACATATCTATATATATAAAGGAAGAGTCGTCATGGAGTTTGACGTCCCAAACAGAGAAACCTTACAACGCAGAGACACCAAACTACCAACAGAAATAGGCCTCAAGCAAGGTACGTTTGTAGCAAAGAAACTTTCCCCCCCACAACCCAAAAGGCCCCCCAAAACAACGAGTAAAAATAAAACTACATTTACCAGCATCCTCCGGGGCTGCCAATGACTCTCCCAGCCTCTACATTTTGACAACATGATTGGTTGCCAATAAGGGCGGATTTGCATAACTCCTGTACTGGCCAGCCAACGTGAACATTCCGACCCATAATAAACTGTCAGAGGAGGATAAGGCAAAGGGCTGAGGCACAAACACCCAATTCACTTCCCACAGAAAATTTACACCCTTACAAATCACAGGCCACGCCCAAAATTGACAGTAAGGCTTCATTAACTTAATTTCCCTGACTAGGCCTCACTTAATGGAATGCTGTTTACGCTCTGAATTGACAGTAAGGCTTCATTAACTTGATTCTCCCGACTAGCCCTCAGCTCATTGGACATTGTGTATGGCCTGAATTGACAGTAAGGCTTCATTAACTTGCTGTTCCCGACTAGGCCTCAGCTCATGGGACATTGTGTATGGCCTGGATTTACAGTAACCTACCTTGGCACACAGAGCCCCTATGACCCACGCTACATTATACTACAGTTTCAAGGAGGGTGGACCATGGATTATGGGACTTGAAGTACCTCCATGGATAATGGGATTTGTACTTCTTCAAAACCCATCATTCCCCACAGACCACTGTGTTCCAGAACCAAGACCGATAAAGACCAAACTTGGCAAACAATGACCCACACTCCATCCGACTGCAGATTAGAGGAGGACACACCATGGATAATGGGATTTCAAGTACCTCCACTCACTTCCAAAGTACCCCACCCACACACACATCAACCTCTACATCAACACAGCAGACGGAAAGACAAAAAACATTGTATATCCACAAGCAATGCAGAATGGCAGCAGCACTACACACCAACAACTCCACAGGACTCCAACATCCCACCCACCAGAACAACCCACAACGACACAGCCATGACCCCAACAACACCATAACTAACAACAACTCCAACCCTTACATACTCAGACTTCCTCGCATCTCCAAAATAGAGCACAGCAACGTGTGCCGGGTACAGCTAGTAGTTAATATGTTTTTGAATGTATTTATACACTCAGTGTGAAACCTGGGCCTTTTTCGATAAACAAAACATAGATATCTTGGCATGACAAAACATACTAATACTAACCCAAGGAGGGACCATCACTCAAAAAATTGATTTTGTCATTTGGGAGTTGTAGTTGCTGCGATTTATAGTTTGCCTACAATCAAAGAGCATTCTGAACTCCACCAACGATGGAATTGAACCAAACTTGGCCACACAGAACTCCCATGACTAAGAGAAAATACTGGAAAGGTTTGGTGGGCATTGACCTTGAGTTTGGGAGTTGTAGTGCACCTGCATCCAAAGAGCACTGTGGACTCAAACAGTGGTAGATCTGGACCAAACTTGGCAGGAATACTCAATATGCCCAAATATGAACACTGGGGAAATTTGGGGGAAATAGATCTTGACACTTGGGAGTTGTGGTTGCTGGGATTTATAGTTCACCTGCAATCAAAGAGCATTCTGAACACCAATTATGGAATTGAACCAAATTTGGCACACAGATCTCCCATGACTTAAGAGGAAGTACTGGAAATGTTTGGTGGGCATTGACCTTGAGTTTGGGAGTTGTAGTTCACCAAATAGCATTGTGGACTCAAACAATTTTAGATCTGGACCAAACTTGGCAGGAATACTCAATATGCCCAAATGTGAACCCTGGTGGAGTTTGGGCATATTTGGGAGCTTGGCCTCATGTTAGTTGCCCCGAGTCCCCTTTGGGGAGATGGAGGCGGGTTATAAATAAAGATGATGATGATGATGATTATTATTAATGCCATTTTCCAAAACTTTCATTCATTCTTTCTTTCTTTCATTCTCTCTCTCTCTTTCATTCATTCTTTCTTTTGTTCTTTCTTTCATTCTTTCTCTTTCATCTTTCTCTCATTCTTTCTCCCTTTCATTCTTTCTTTCGTTTTTTCTCTTTTTCTTTCTCTCTTTTTTTGTTCTTTCGTTCATTCGTTCATTCATTCATTCTCTCTCTTTCATTCTTTCTTTCTCTCATTCTTTCTTTCTCTCTTACATTCTTTCTTTCATTCTTTCCCATTCCTTCTCTCTTTAATTCTTTCTTTTGTTCTTTCTGTCATTGTTTCATTTTTTCTCTCACTCTTTTATTCTTTCGTTCTTTCATTCTTTCTCTCTTTTTCTTTCTTTCTCTCATTCTTTTTCTCTTTATTTCATTTTTTCTTTCTTTCTGTCTTTGTCATTCTTTCTTTTGTTCTTCCTTTCATTCTTTCTCTATTTAATTCTTTCTGTCTCTTGTTCTTTCTCTTTCATTCTTTCTCTCATTCTTTCTTTCTTTCATTCTTTCTCTTACTCTCATTCTTTCTTTCTTTTGTTCTTTCTTTCATTGTTTCATTCTTTCTTTGATTCTTTCTTTCTCTCTCTCTCTTTTATTATTTCTTTCTTTTGTTCTTTCTTTCATTGTATCATTTTTTCTCTCATTCTTTCTTTCTCTTTTTCTTTCTTTCGCTCATTTTTTCTCTCTTTCTCATTCTTTCTTTTGTTCTTTCATTCATTCATTCTTTCTTTCTTTATTTCTTTCTCTCATTCTTTCTCTCTTTCATTCTTTCTTTCATTTTTCTCATTCTTTCTCTCTCTTTCTTTTGTTCTTTAATTCTTTCTCTCTTTCATTCTTTCTCTCTTTCATTCTTTCTCTCATTCTTTCTTTCTCTCATTCTTTCCCTCTTTTCATTCTTTCTTTCTTTCTCTCTCTCTCTTTTGTTCTTTCATGCTTTCTCTGTTTAATTCTTTCTCTCTTTCTTTTATTCTTTCTTTCTTTCTCTCTTTCTCATTGTTTTGTTCATTCATTCTCTTTCTTTCATTTTCTCATTCTTTTGTTTTCTCATTCTTTCTCTCTTTCATTCTTTCTCTCTCTTTCTCTCATTCTTTCTTTCTCTCATTCTTTCTTTCTCTCATTCTTTCTTTCTCTCATTCTTTCCCTCTTTTCATTCTTTCTTTCTTTCTCTCTCTCTCTTTTGTTCTTTCATGCTTTCTCTGTTTAATTCTTTCTCTCTTTCTTTTATTCTTTCTTTCTTTCTCTCTTTTTCATTCTTTGTTTTGTTCATTCATTCTCTTTCTTTCATTTTCTCATTCTTTTGTTTTCTCATTCTTTCTCTCTTTCATTCTTTCTCTCTCTCTTTCTCTCATTCTTTCTTTCTCTCATTCTTTCTTTCTCTCATTCTTTCCCTCTTTCTTTCATTCTTTCTTTCTCTCTCTTTCTTTTGTTCTTTCATGCTTTCTCTGTTTAATTCTTTCTCTCTTTCTTTTATTTTTTCTTTCTCTCTTTCTCATTCTTTGTTTTGTTCATTCATTCTTTCTTTCATTTTCTCATTCTTTCGTTTTCTCATTTTTTCTTTTGTTCATTCTCTCTCTCTCTCTCTCTCTCTCTCTCTTTCTTTCTTTCTCTCTCACTTCCTTCCTTCTTTCCTCCCAGCCCCCAGCTCTCCATCTCAGCTGCTCTCCCATTGTTTCTTCTTTCTCAACGCCCTCCCTCTCCCACCTTCAGCACCCTCCGGTGACCAGTACCAAAGGCACAAGCTGTCCTTTTTTCTTTCTTCACCCCTTTGATCTCATTCATTCATTATTTCTCTTTCTCTCCTCCCCACTTTCCTATCTCTGGAATGTGTGGTCCACATCCTCCCTTTGGAGAGCCAGGGCAGCCCTGAAGGCCAGGCAGATGGGCAAGGAACACTCCCGCCCCCACCTTCGGGTGTTGTTTTGCTCCTGCAAGGAGCACCTTTGGGTTGTGCCAGGTGTGGGGGGCTCGGCAGCTCACCTTGAAGAGAGTGACCTCCACCTGGCCTCTCCTGCCCTGGAATTCTGGCCCAATGCCTTACATGGTCACCTCCTTCTGCCCTGGGGAAGGTGCTCAGAATTACATCCATTTATGGAGAAGGTAGAGGAGAGCATGTAGGTAGGGCCACACCAGGCACGGGCAAACTTTGGCCCTCCCTCCAGGTGTTTTGGACTCCAACTCCCACCATTCCTAACAGCCTCAGGCCCCTTCCTTTCCCCCCTCGGCCACTTCAGCCAGAGTGGTCCAGCGTTTCTGTGTTCTCAAGTAACCATCCATGTCCAGGTTGGTTCATCAGGTACTCTGTTTTGAGCCGAGGCACATTTTTTACATGTACAAAATCCCGGGGCACACCACCAACCAAACTGACACAAAATGACACTCTAACACAGTGATACATATAGTTAATATGTTTTTAAATGTATTTGTACACTCAGTGTGAAACCTGGGCCTGTTTCGATGAACACAACATAGATATCCTGGCAGGAATGGCAGAAAGACACACACACAAAACATACTAATACTAACCCAAAATGACACCAAATGACACTCTATCACAGTAATACATATGGTTAATATGTTTTTGAATGTATTTATACACTCAGTGTGAAACCTGGGCCTGTTTCGATGAACACAACATAGACATCCTGGCAGGAATGGCAGAAAGACACAAACTTCGCACACAGAACTCCCATAGCCAAGAGAAAATGCTATAAGAGTTTGGTGGACACTGACCTTGAGTTTTGGAGTTGTAGTTCACCTATATCCAGAGAGTACTGTGGACTCAAACAATGTTGGATCAGGACCAAACTTGGCATGAATACTCAATATGCCCAAATGTGAACACAGGTGGAGTTTGGGGAAAATAGACCTCGACATTTGGGAGTTACAGTTTCTGGAATTTATAGTTAACACACAATCAAAGAGCATCCTGAACTCTTGCAACAATTGAATTGAATCAAACTTGGCATATTGAACTCTCATTACCAACAAAAAGTACTGAAAGGGTTTGCTTGGGAATTGACCTTGAGTTTGGAAGTTGTAGTTCACCTACACCCAGAGAGCACTGTGAACTCAAACAATGTTATGTGATGTTGTTGTTTGTTTTCTATCCAGAATCACAATGTTGGAAGGAGGCTCACCACTTTAAGGTCCTCAAACAGGCATGGGAAAACTGACCCTCTGGGTGTTTGGACTTCATCTCCCACCATTCCTAACAGCCTGAGGCCCTTTCCTGCTTAAATGGCTGGGGGAGGAAAAGGGCCTGAGGCTGCTAGAATGGTGGGAGTTGGAGTCCAAAACACCTGAAGGTCCAAGTTTGCCCACGCCAGCTTTCGACAGAGACCTCTTCCTCCCCCTTCCCTTTCGTGCCCTTTCTTCCCCCTCCTGCCCAACTCTTACTTTTTCTTCTCCACTCGGGCTCCCTTCTTCCCAGCCTCGCTCTGCTCGCTTTACCTCGCATTGCTCACGCTGCCGCTTCTGCCGCCATTTTGATACGAGTGGGCAGCATGAGCGTGTTCAGGAGGGGAGGGGGGGAGGGAGGAAGGCGTGGGGCGAGTCTGTGCATTAGCACCCACATGGGTCACATCTTCCTCCCTCCCCTCCTGTTGAGGGCTTTCATGGCTGGAATCACTGGGTTGTTATAGGTTTTTCGGATTGTATGGCGACGTTCTAGAAGCATTCTCTCCTGACGTTTCGCCTGCATCTGTGGCAGGTTGTGAGAAAACCTCTGAGGATGCTTGCCACAGATGCAGGCGAAACATCAGGAGAGAATGCTTCTAGAACATGACCATACAACCCAGAAAACCTACAACAACCCAGTATTTAGAGTGGTTTGTAGGTCTTCTGAATGTGCACATATTATGTTATCATCAGCATATTAGAATTCTATAACAGATGCAGGCCCGGATTAAGAGTTTGTGGCGCCCTAGGCCACACTCTGGAAGGTCCGCCCCTGGGGGCGGGGCAGCTTGCAGAGGTGGGGCCGCTTGCGGGCATGCGCGACAGGGCGCGAGCGGCTCGCCGCCCTCCACCATGTTCCTGGGTGCTGCAGCGACCACCCGGGAGCTTACCTTCCTTCCTCTTCCTTCTCCAAAGGAAGGAAAAACCCCGGACAGCCGCTGCAGCACCCAGGAACATGGCGGAGGGCGCCGAGCCGCTCTGTGAAGAGGAGTGGCGCCCTCGCGAGCGACGAACAGGCGGGGAGAGGTGCCGCCCCTAGGGCGTCTGACGTGACTTCCCTCCGCCTCCTCCTTGCTCGCGAATTGTTGTTAGTTATGGTGTTGTTGGGGCCCTGGCTGTGTCGTTGTGGGTGGTTCTGGTGGGTGGAGTGTTGGAGTCCTGTGGAGTTGTCGGTGTGTGGTGTTGCTGGCGTTCTGCAGAGCTTGTGGATATACAATGTTTTTTGTCTTTCCGTCTGCTGTGTTGATGAAGAGGTTGATGCTTGTGTGGGTGGGGTATTTTGGAAGTGAGTGGAGGTACTTGAAATCCCATTATCCATGGTGTGTCCTCCTCTGAACTGCAGTCGGATGGAGTGTGGGTCATGGGGTGCATTGTTTGCCAAGTTTGGTCTTTATCGGTCTTGGTTCTGGGCCACAGTGGTCTGTGGGGAATGATGGGTTTTGAAGTAGTACAAATCCCATTATCCATGGAGGTACTTCAGGTCCCATAATCCATGGTCCACCCTCCTCCAAACTGTAGTAGAATGTAGCATGGGTCATAGGGGCTCTGTGTGCCAAGGTAGGTTACTGTAAATTCAGGCCATACACAATGTCCCATGAGCTGGGGCCTAGTCAGGAACAGCAAGTTAATGAAGCCTTACTGTCAATTCAGGCCATACACAATGTCCAATGAGCTGAGGGCTAGTCGGGAGAATCAAGTTAATGAAGCCTTACTGTCAATTCAGAGCGTAAACAGCATCCCATTAAGTGAGGCCTAGTCAGGGAAATCAAGTTAATGAAGCCTTACTGTCAATTCAGGCCATACACAATGTCCCATGAGCTGAGGCGTAGTCAGGAGAATCAAGTTAATGAAGCCTTACTGTCAATTCAGAGCGTAAACAGCATCCCATTAAGTGAGGCCTAGTCAGGGAAATCAAGTTAATGAAGCCTTACTGTCAATTCAGGCCATACACAATGTCCAATGAGCTGAGGCGTAGTCGGGAGAATCAAGTTAATGAAGCCTTACTGTCAATTCAGAGCGTAAACAGCATTCCATTAAGTGAGTCCTAGTCAGGGAAATTAAGTTAATGAAGCCCTACTGTCAATTCAGGCCATACACAATGTCCAATGAGTAAATTTTCTGTGGGAAGTGAATTGGGTGTTTGTGTTTGTGCCTCAGCCCTTTGCCTTATCCTCCTCTGACAGTTTATTATGGGTCGGAATGTTCATGTTGGCTGGCCAGTACAGGAGTTATGCAAATCCGCCCTTAATGGCAGCCAATCATGTTGTCAGAATGTAGAGGCTGGGAGAGTCGTTGGCAGCCCCGGAGGATGCTGGGAAATGTAGGTTTTTTTACTCGTTGTTTTGGGGGCCTTTTAGGTTTTGGGGGGAAAGTTTCTTTGCTACAAACGTACCTTGCTTGAGGCCTGTTTCTGTTGGCAAGTTTGGTGTTTCTGCGTTGTAAGGTTTCTCTGTTTGGGACGGTCGGTCCATGACGGGAACCCCTTTATATAATAGATGTTGTTGTGACCTTGGTTTTGGCTTTCAAATGCACCCACCAATATGGCCAACAACCATGCTTGCTTATGCTTATCATCATCATCACCATCACCATCAGTATTTAGAGGAGTTTGTAGGTCTTCTGAATGCGCACAGACTATGTTATCATCAGCATATTGGAGTTCTATAATAGATGTTGTTGTGACCTTGGTTTTGGCTTTCGAATGCACCCACCCATATGGCCAACAACGGAAGGGGAAGAAAAGTAGGAAAGCATGAGAAATGGCAAGCCAAAGACAATCCAACGAGGCAGGAAGAGATACATCTCCAGCGAAGAAAACGTTTCGTTCTGGCTGCGGAGAGGCATTCCTTCTCCCTCCCACCCCCACAAAGACAACAGATAAGTTGAGATCGGAGCTGTGTCTCTCCTCCTGCTATCTCTTCCCGAGGCCTGCAAACCAAGGACAGTCGTTCAAAGCGCATGACTCATGGGTGAGAGCATCAAAGCACGGTTTCCCCCCAATCCGTCCCTGAGCTTTCAGCTCTCCAAACATTTCCAAAAAACTCAATTTTTCGCCTGTTTTTTCCAGAAATGTTTCCAGAAAAATTTTGAATTTTTTCCGGGAAAATTTTGGAAGTCATTCAGATTCGAAGCGCCAGCGCCTCCTACGTCCAAAACGGGTTTTGAACCTTTTGTGTGTGCATCAAACAGGCCTAATACATACACATATACACACAACCGAGACTAGGGCACAGTTTGCTTCTGAAACCACACTCACTTCCTGATTTCACAGCAGAGAGAATTGATCTGAGCATGTCAAGCTATTCTTAGCGATGTTTGCATACTGTTTTTCCTCCAGCGGGCAATGCACATGCAATTTCCCTCCTCTATCATGACAACCTTGTAAGGCAAGCATGGGCCAATTTTGGCCCTCCGGGTGCTTTGGATTTAGATAACATAGATAATCTGCTTTGATAATCTGGATTACATGACAGTGTAGAAGGGGCCTGGAATGCTGATGCATAACCACATATAGTATGTACCCCAGTAGCAAATGTGAAGGCACATGGCATATGCACAGTGAGCACACCAAAAGGAGCATGCATAAGTGTGCACTTCTTTGCACGGCAAGGGCGCACTTCTTTGCACAACCACACATCTATAGTTGAAACGCACAGGGTCTGTAATGCTCATGTTTGGGCGCATGTGTGTTCCCATTCCGCAGTAAATGTGCAGACACATGGCATATGCACAGTGAGCACACAAAAAGGAGCATGCATAAGTGTGCACTTTGCACGGCAAGGGCACACTTCCTTGCACAATCGTGCATCTATTGTTGAGACGCACAGGGTCTGTAATGCTCATGTTTTGGCACATGTGTGTCCCCATTCAGGAGTAAATGTCCAGACGCATGGCATATGCACAGTGTGCACACCAAAAGGAGCATGCATAAGTGTGCACTTCTTTGCACGGCAAGGGCACACTTCTTTGCACAATCACACATCTATTGTTGAGACGCACAGGGTCTGTAATGCTCATGTTTTGGCACATGTGTGTCCCCATTCAGGAGTAAATGTCCAGACGCATGGCATATGCACAGTGTGCACACCAAAAGGAGCATGCATAAGTGTGCACTTCTTTGCATGGCAAGGGCACACTTCTTTGCACAATCACACATCTATTGTTGAGACGCACAGGGTCTGTAATGCTCATGTTAGGGTGTATGTGTGTTCCCATTCAGCAGTAAATGTGCGGACACATGGCATATGCACACACCAAAAGGAGCATGCATAAGTGTGTACTTCTTTGCACAGCAAGGACACACTTCCTTGCACAATCACACATCTATTTTTGAGCCGCACAGGGATTGGAATGCTCATGTTTGGGCGCATGGGTGTTCCCATTCAGCAGTAAATGTGTAGACGCATGGCATATGCACAGTGTGCACACCAAAGGGAGTATGCATAAGTGTGCACTTCTTTGCTTAGCAAGGGCACACTTCCTTGCACAATCACACATCTATTGTTGAGACACACAGGGCCTGGAATGCTCATGTTTGGGCACATGTGTGTTCCCATTCAGCAGTAAATGTGCAGACACAGGGCATATGCACAGTGCGCACACCAAAATGAGCATGCATAAGTGTGCACTTCTATGCACGGCAAGGGCACACTTCCTTGCACAATCATGCATCTATTGTTGAGCCGCATAGGGATTGGAATGCTCATGTTTGGGCGCATGGGTGTTCCCATTCAGCAGTAAATGTGCAGACACAGGGCATATGCACAGTGTGCACACCAAAACGAGCATGCATAAGTGTGCACTTCTTTGCACGGCAAGGGCACACTTGCTTGCACAATCATGCATCTATTGTTGAGCCGCATAGGGATTGGAATGCTCATGTTTGGGCGCATGGGTGTTCCCATTCAGCAGTAAATGCGCCGATGCATGACATATGCACAGTGCGCACACCAAAAGGAGCATGCATAAGTGTGCACTTCTTTGCACGGCAAGGGGACACTTCCTTGCACAATCACGCATCTATTGTTGAGATGCACAGGGTGTGTAATACTCATGTTTGGGCTCATGTGTGTTCCCATTCAGCAGTAAATGTGCAGACACAGTGCACACACCAAGGAGCATGCATAAGTGTGCACTTCTTTGCACGGCAAGGGCACACTTCCTTGAACAATCATACATCTATTGTGGAGACGTACAGGACCTGTAATGCTCATGTTTGGGCGCATGTGTCCCCATTCAGCAGTAAATGTACACACACATGGCATATGCACAGTCGCACACCAAAAGGAGCATGCATAAATGTGCACTTCTTTGCACGGCCAGGGCACACTTCCTTGCACAATCATGCATCTATTGTTGAGATGCACAGGGCCTGGAATGCTCATGTTTGGGCGCATGTGTGTCTCCATTCAGCAGTAAATGTACACACACATGGCATATGCACAGTGCGCACACCAAAAGGAGCATGCATAAATGTGCACTTCTTTGCACGGCCAGGGCACACTTCCTTGCACAATCATGCATCTATTGTTGAGATGCACAGGGCCTGGAATGCTCATGTTTGGGCGCATGTGTGTTCCCCTTCAGCAGTAAATGTGCAGACGCATGTCATATGCACAGTGCGCACACCAAAAGGAGCATGGCAAGGGATTGTATTCAGCTGTGTGGAAGGGGCCTAAGAAAGCCATGGAGAAGGTCAGGCATCAGCCAACCGCACCCTTCCTGGTCCTGCCGCAAGGCAGCCAGCGCATGAGGGCTAGTTGGTGGTGTGACAGGCGCAGGGTGGATCCCTTCGGATCCTCTTTCCACTCGGTCTCCCTCAAATCCACCATAAAAGGAAATACAGCCGGCGAGGAGCATTGCCAAACTTAGTCATCTCGGAGCCAAGCCGGGCTCCCAACTCACTCATTCGGCAGCAATTTCCTCTAGCCAGAACTTCCCCTTTCGAGGGCCTTGGGGTGGGCCGTGGCCCCGCTTTGCAATCCCTCCCCCTTGGCTTCTCACAAGCCAGAGCCAAAGGAAGCATTTCTCACATTCCGGCTATACCAATGGCTGAGCATGGATGTTTTGCTAGCTGCGTGTCGCTGGAGATTTCGGGCCTTGCCAAAAGGCAGGCCTGCCCTATCTCTTTCCAGATAGTCTTCCAGGTGTTTTGGACTCCAACTCCCATCCTTCCTAACAGCCTTAGGCCCCTCCCATGGCCAACAGAAAATACTGGAAGGGTTTGGTGGGCATAGACCTTGAGTTTGGGAGTTGTAGTTCACCTACAGCCAGAGAACATTCTGGACTCAAACAATGACGGATCTGGAAACTTGGCACGAATACTCAATATGCCAAGATGAGTGGAGTTGGAGGAAAGTAAACGTTGACATTTGGGAGTTGTAGTTGTTGGGATTTATAGCTCAGCTACACTCAAAGAGCATTCAGAACTCCAGCAACAATAGAATTCGGCCGAACTTGGTACTCTGAACTCCCATGAACAACAAAAAAATACTGGAAGGGTCTGATGGGCATTGACCTTGAGTTTGGGAGTTGTAGTTCACCTACATCCAGAGAGCACTGTGGACTCAAACAATGATGGATCTGGACCAAACTTGGCACGAATACTCAATATGCCAAGATGTAAACACTGATCGAGTTTGAGGAAAGTAAACATTGACATTTAGGAGTTCTAGTTGCTGGGATTTATAGTTCACCTACAATCTGAGAGCACTGTGGACTCAAACAATGATGGATCGGACCAAACTTGGCACGAATACTCAATATTCCCAAATGTGAACACTGGTGGAGTTTGGGGGGAAACAGGCATTGGCATTTGGGAGTTGTAGTTGCTGGGATTTATAGTTCACCTACAATCAGAAAGCACTGTGGACTCAAACAATGATGGATCTGCACCAAACTTGGCACGGATACTCAATATGTCCAAATGTAAACACTGGTGGAGTTTGGGGTAAAATAGACCTTGACATTTGGGAGTTGTAGTTGCTGGGATTTATAGTTCACCTACAATCAAAGAGCATTCTGAACCCCACCAACAATAGGGTGGGCCAAACGCCCCACACAGAACCCTCACGCCCAACAGCAAATACTGTGCTTTCTGATAGTCTTTGGTGACCTCTCTGATACCCCCCCTTTGTGACCCCCCCCAGAGGTCCTGACCCCCAGGTTGAGAAACGCTGGTGTAGAGAATCGCGCCATCTCGTTTCGAGTCCTGTCTGCCCATCACACTCACACATGGAAACCTATTAACTGGTAATACATTCCTCTTCTCTTGTGGGAATTATTTCCAAAGTGACTCTTTGCTGCCCCCTTCCTCACTCAGCCACGGCTTAGAGGAACATTAGTAAACCCAGCCGGTGATCCTATGCGCCACTTCTGACTTATGGTGAACTTTTAAGCGATCCTACGTATCAAAGAGCATTCTGAACCCCACTGACAATAGAACTGGGCCAAACTTCCCACACAGAACCCCCCTCTTTTGAAGGGATTTGCTGGTGTGAGCCTCCGTCCAGCCTTGCACGCTTTCCCTCTGCCCGCACATGCACACCACGCTGCCATGCGCTGAGCACGCCTGCTCTCCCCTCCCTGCTTGGAGTCCCTTGGCTGAGAGTCTGGCCAATCACAGCAGAGGAGGGCTTTGGGATTTGGCCCCTGCTTCCAAAAAGTAAGAGGGCTGGCGGAGAGATCTTCAGCCTTCTGAAGACCATCGGAAATATGTGTTTTCTGATGGTCTTTAGCGACCCCTCTGAAACCCCTCATGGCCCCGAGGGTCGCGACCCCAGGTTGAGAAATGCCGTGATTTTGCCTTTCCTGCATGGCAGAAGGGAGTTGAAGAAGATGGCCTCTGGAGTTTCCGTTAATAATAATAATAATAATAATAATAATAATAATATGTTTTCCTGGCCATGTTCCAGAAGCATTCTCTCCTGACATTTTGCCTGCATCTATGGCAGGCATCCTCAGAGGTTATGAGGTCTGTTTATATATCGGTGGAATATTTATTTATTTATTTATTTATTTATTTATTTACATCATTGATATTGCGCCCTTCTCACCCTGTAAGGGACTTGGGGAGCATTACATACATGGCAAACATTCAATGCCATCTCGGCATTAATTTGCGAATGAAGATTCGTAGGAAGGACTACCAGCGCGTTGATGACTGAGAAGGCCATTCCGAGATAGGCAAGACCGGTTGCAATAAGCACAGCAGAGAGTCCCCTTGGGTGATGTTGTTTCCAAGTTGCGGTTCTTTCTGCGTTGTCATTTCTCTATGAGACCCATTTGGTGTGTGTCTTCTCGAAATAAACACAGATTAATATATTGTTGCAGGGTCTCAGTTCTTTGGATGGTAAACAAATGAAGAAGCTGTAGCCATGTACCAGTTTCCAAGGCTGATAGAGGTGGCCGTTTATGAAATAGAGAAATAGTTTTCCCTATTAATCAATGGCACAAAGGCAGGCTAAACTCAGAGGCCTTGGTCTATTGTCAGTTTTGGCCCAAGGGGGAAAGACCCTTTTGGAAAAGCTGGCTCCTGCCATTGTCGTGCAAATGAGGCTTGTGAATAGGTGATTAAATCAAGGCTTCAGGAATGCAGCTGGCAAGCCTCACTTTCTCTCTCTCTCTCAGCATTACTTCACGAATGAAGATTCTTAGGAAGGACTCATCACACACTTTTTACAAGCGCGTTGATGGCTAAAAAGGCCAACCTGAGATAGGCAAGTTTGGTTGCAGAAAGCACAGCAGAAAGTCTCCTTGGGTGATGTTGTTTCCAAGTTGCGGTGCTTTCTGCGTTGTCGTTTCTCTTCGAGACCCATTCTTCTCGAAAAAGGCCGCAGCATTGTGGATAGTGCGTCTCCATGCCTCCCGATGTGAGGCCAGGGTGGACCATTGTTGGTGATCAATCTGGCCGAGCCTGAGATGTTGTTTCGGGGAGTCATTATATCTCTTTTTTTGGGGGCACCTCTCTTGCGCTGACCCGTGGCAAGCTCACCGTAGAGTAGTATCTTTGGGAGGCAGTGGTCCTCCATCCTAGAGATGTGCCCTGCCCAGCGCAGCTGTGTTCTCAATAGCATGGCCTCAATGCTGGTGACCCCTGCTTGCTCAAGGACAGCGACATTCGTCACATAGTCGGTCCAGTGTATATTTAGGATTGTGCGAAGACAGCGCTGATGAAAGCGTTTGAGGAGTCGTAGGTGTTGGCGATAAGTGACTTATGTTTCAGACCCATATAGGAGAACAGACAGCATGATAGCTCTGTACACACTGATTTTGGTGCTTTGCCTCAGGTGCTTGTTGCTCCAGACTCTTTTGTGAAGCCTTCCGAACGCACTCTACGCCTTTGCTAATCTGTGATCTATCTATTTATCAATCTTGGCATCTGAAGAGATGATGCTTCCCAGGTAAGTGAACTGCTGGACAGACTTAAGCACAGATGTGCCTATGCTGACGTGGGGATGATGGTGTTCTTCCTGTGGTGCGGGCTGGTAGAGGACTTCCGTTTTCTTCAGGCTGACTTCCAGCCCAAACACCAAAGAGGATCCATATTAACCCTGGTGAGAAAGGAAGCTCAATCCCAATTTTCCCTAGAATTTCCCACCGAGGACCACCGAGGTGTTTATTCAGACCAGCTGGAAAGAATGACAGCCGCAGTCGTTCGTCAATGCTGACATAAAAGTTACATTGGAAAAACATGCCATTTTATAAGGCTACAGATTCAAATTTCCCACCTCCCGCCCCCAGACCAGCTTCGCGTTGATTGCTTGGAATCTGGCTGGCTGGCTGCATCTTCTCCAGGTTTCCAGCCAATGGGGGCGAAGAGGTGGGCGATGAGTAGAACGATGAAGGCAGAAAAACTTTTTGATGGGATTAAATATGTAAATCGAGTGGCCAAGCGTTCAGCAAGAACCCTCCTGTTCTCAGGCCGAGGAATTCTATTGTCTTTTGGTTGATGATCAAATGTCCTCATCTGTGTTTTTCTCTGTTTGATAGACACAGATTAATATATTGTTGCAGGGTATCAGTTCTTTGGATGGTAAACAAATGAAGAAGCTGTAGCCATGTACCAGTTTCCAAGGCTGATAGAGGTGGCCGTTTATGAAATAGAGAAATAGTTTCCCCTATTAATCAATGGCACAAAGGCAGGCTAAACTCAGAGGCCTTGGTCTATTGCAGGGCCGTCCAACTGGCGGCCCGGGGGCCGTATACGGCCTCCAACCCCTTCCCTACGGCCCCCACCTACCTTGCAAAAAAATTTTTTTAATTTTTTTTAAAAAAAAATCGATCTCAGGGGGGCGGGGCTGGGTGACGTCAGGCGTGGCGCGGCCCCCCGGCGCACCACTCGGGAACGCCGGGGGCCTAAAGGCGGGCCTAAAGAGGAGGAAGGGAGGCTCCCTTCCTCATTCTCTATCCTGCCTCTCCCTCTGGCGCACCAATTGGGAACGCCGGGGGGGGAGGGAGGAGGTGTGCCTAAAGAGGAGGAAGGGAAGCGCTTGCCTTCCTCCTCTTTAGGCACGCCTTCTCCGTTCTGCCTCTCCCCACCGGCGCCCTGATCGTTGCGCTGGTGGGAGCAAGAACTGAAGGAGAGGCTGGCATGACACTTTAGGAGGAGGCGAAGCCATGGAGGGCTCCCTTGGCTTTGCCCTCCCTCCTAAAGGGTCACGCCAGCCTCAGAAGCGAAATCGCCGCTTCTGAGGCTGGCGTGACACTTTAGGAGGAGGGGGCGGGGGTGGGGCGGAGTGGCGCGGAGCGGCCCCCCAGGTCATCAGTGACTGGAAGTCCGGCCCTAGGTCCGGTAGAAGTTGGACAGCACTGGTCTATTGATTAGCAAAAAACAGTTTTGGCCCAAGGGGGAAAGACCCTTTTGGAAAAGCTGGCTCCTGCCATTGTCGTGCAAATGAGGCTTGTGAATAGGTGATTAAATCAAGGCTTCAGGAATGCAGCTGGCAAGCCTCACCTTCTCTCTCTCTCTCAGCATTACTTCACGAATGAAGATTCTTAGGAAGGACTCATCACACACTTTTTACAAGCGCGTTGATGGCTAAAAAGGCCAACCTGAGATAGGCAAGTTTGGTTGCAGAAAGCATAGCAGAAAGTCTCCTTGGGTGATGTTGTTTCCAAGTTGCGCTGCTTTCTGCGTTGTCGTTTCTCTTCGAGACCCATTCTTCTCGAACGAGGCCGCAGCATTGTGGATAGTGCGTCTCCACTCCTCTCGATGGACCATTGTTGGTGATCAATCTGGCCGAGCCTGAGATGTTGTTCCAGGGAGTCCTTCTATCTCGTTTTGGGGGCGCCTCTCTTGCGCTGGCCCATGGCGAGTTCCAGGGCCATAGCCAGGATTTTGATTCGGGGCTGAGTTTGGTTCGGGGTGGGCTGAGACTGGGTGGAAGAGGGTCTACCCTAGCAAACCTTTTGTATAGTTATCCCAATAACCCCATGAATGTGGGATATAATGAGCATGGTGATCAGATCATGATATGAATAAACATAACAGTTTAAATAATGTACCAGTAAGGCCTTTTCGCGGACCACCCTGAGAATTGTAGCCCCCTTACCCCCCCCCCTGGCTACATGCCTGGCGAGTTCACCATAGAGTCGTATCTTTGGGAGGCGGTGGTCCTCCATCCTAGAGACGTGCCCTGCCCAGCGCAGCTGTGTTCTCAATAGCATGGCCTCAATGCTGGTGATCCCTGCTTGCTCAAGGACAGCAACATTCGTCACATAGTCGGTCCAGTGTATATTTAGGATTGTGCGAAGACAGCGCTGATGAAAGCGTTTGAGGCGTCGCAGGTGCTGGCGATAGGTGACCCATGTTTCAGACCCATAGAGGAGAATAGACAGTACAATAGCTCTGTACACACTGTACACACTGAAATGGGTGGCCTCCTTCCTCCGGGGTCGGGGACAATGTGTGGAGGGGGGCGGGGAGGTCTCTGGGAGATCCTCACTTGATTGTGGGGTCCCCCAGGGGGCCATCCTCTCCCCCTTATTATTCAACGTGTATATGCGCCCCCTGGCCCAGCTGGCCCGCGACTTTGGTCTGGAGTGTTATCAGTATGCGGATGACACCCAGCTTTTGCTGAGAATGGACGGCAGGCCGGACACTGTACCCGATTGTTTCCATCAGTGCCTCGAAGCCGTGACTGGTTGGCTGCGGGCCAGCCGGCTGAAGGTGAACCCGTCGAAGACGGAGATCTTGTGGCCCGGTCGGCCTGGGGGTGGGTGCCGGTTGCCTACCCTGGACGGCGAACGGCTTAATCCGTCGCCTGTTGTTAAGAACCTGGGTGTTCAGTTGGACCCCTGCTGACCATGGAGACCCAGGTCTCGGCCAGCAGGGCGTCATTCTTTCACCTCGACAGGCTAGGCGACTGGCACCCTACCTTTCCAGGGACGACCTGGCCACGGTGATCCAAGCGACGGTCATCTCGAGACTAGACTACTGTAACGCCCTCTACGTTGGCCTTCCCTTGGTGACAATTCGGAAACTCAAGCTAGTGCAGAATGCCGCAGCTCGCTTGCTGACGGGAACGTCGGTAAGGGAGCACATTACGCTCATCCTTCGGCAGCTGCACTGGCTACCTGTCGAGTACCGAATTGCCTTCAAGGTGTTGGTGTTAACCTTCAAGGCTTTACACGGCCTAGGGCCTGCGTACCTGAGGGACCGCCTTGCCCCATATGTACCCCTGAGATCACTACGTTCAGGGAGTCTAACCTTCTCCTGATTCCATCGGTCCGCACCTGTCACTTGTCGCGACCAGGCAAAGGGCCTTTTCCGTGGCGGCTCCGGTACTCTGGAACTCTCTCCCAGACGAGGTCCGAGCTGCCACGGAGCTCATTCCGTTTCGCAGGGCCTGTAAGACTGCCCTGTTCAGACTGGCCTTCCGCTAGGCGAATAAGCCGAACGTACTCATTCTCAAACCAGCACCCTGGCTCAGGAGGACAGCGACTTGACAATATCTTTCATTTCCGGGACCAATGTTTTATGTTTGTTTTATGATGTTTTTATTGTACGGCGACATGATGCTACATGTTAGCCGAGTTTTATGATGTTATCCGCCCCGAGCCTGCTGGGAGGAGCGGAATACAAGAAGGAACAAATAAATAAATAAATAAATTTTGGTGCTTTGCCTCAGGTGCTTGTTGCTCCAGACTCTTTTGTGAAGCCTTCCGAATGGACTCTATGCCTTTGCTTATCTGTGATTTATCTCTTTGTCGACCTTGGCGTCTGAAGAGATGATGCTTCCCAGGGAGGTGAACTGCTGAACGGACTTAAGCACAGATTTGCCTATGCTGACGTGCGGATGATGGTGTTCTGGATTGAATCAAGGCTTCAGGAATGCAGCTGGCAAGCCTCACCCAAGGAGCTGGCTAAAGGTAAACAGTGGCACTTTCATATTTTTAAAATTACATACATGGGGAAAACATGAGAGTGGAGATATTTTGGGGTTTATGGGGGGAAATATACCATCCTGATCACCCCTGCCTACCCACCAGAAAGATACAGAGTTTATTAGATTCATAAAAGTTAGCCCAAGGGGTCCTAGACAGAAAGGAAGAAGTCCTTGGGAATGAGCAAACATCCATAAGAGTAATGCAAAAGGAAAATAACTGGGTGTATTCATAAAGTGTGGGTTACAGGCAGTGCCGGCCTTTGGCATTCCGCCATGTAAGCGGCCGCGTAGGGCGGCGGGTCCTGGGAGGGCATCGCCACCTGCGAGGCGCCGCCACGCTGGCCGCCCCTCCACCGCGCCTCCTGCCGGGAGCCAGTGCTCCCCGCCCGGCGGCGCAGGCGCGCGATGTAGCCGCGCGGACGTCACTGCACTTGCGCAGGCGTGCGTGACGCACTCACGCAGCTGCGCGTGACGTCACCTCGCATGCGCAGGGGTGCGTGACGTCATCGCGCAGCTGCGTGTGACGTCACAGCGCATGTGCAGGCATGCGTCATGCACGCCTGCGCATGCGCGGTGGCGTCGCGCGCGGGCTACCGCGTCCAGCAGCCATGGGGGCGCAGAAATGAGGCTCGCCTACCCCCAGGAGAGGTGAGACTGCCCCTGGTTACAGGGGCATTGTCATGTGGGACCATGGGGCCATAGGAAGAGCTTTAGGTTCCCACGTGGGGAGAGTTAGGGGATTATGGGATCACTTCCAGCCTGGTGTTCTTGGGAAAACTATAAATCCCTTGGTTTTTTAAACTATCTTCTACAGAGCCTAAGAAAAGGGGGGGGGGGTCACCTCTGATATCATTGTTAGCATCTTCTGATGCTCATGTGAGGCCGCGCCGAGTCCCCCTTGTGGGGAGAAGGGCAGGATAGAAATATACGAAATAAATAAATAGATTAGGTGCCATGTCGTTCCGCACAGGGACTGCCCAGTTTAAATCAGTCTGCACTACAAACCTCATTTCCTCCCATCTGCATCATTTCTCTGATTTTGCCTTTCCTCCATCTGCGAAACGCGAGCCCTACTTACCTACTTTTGGAGGAAACTGCTGAGTAAGATTCCTATAGATAGAGATAGAGACCCCCCCCCCCCAAGCATTATTCAATCCTCATCCTGAACTGCTTTTGCTTGGCCTGGGTGATACCAAAGGGAGGAGCACGCCAACATCCTGCTTAGCCATTCTGTCTGAAGACACAGAAACCAGGTGAGGCAAAGGAAGGGCTGGGGAGAGGCCTGGTCTCGGGAAAAGCGCCACTCGGGTTTCAGTCCCCAAATGCATTTCGTGTCCCCCTCACACCTCGAAGTTTGTGCTGGAATTCCATCCCCAGGTAGGCTGTCTCTCAGTGAAAAATAAATGATATCCTGTTTGAAGAATATGTAGCATCCTTTTGGAGTGAAGTGTAAGATTGCCCCAGTTTACACAGTAGTTACTTCTGAATGGAGATCAAAAGATACTATCAGATTGCAACTAGTCCTCAATTGAGATCGAAAGATACTATTATAAAGAAACTACTTCTTAATAAGTATCTAAAGATACTATCACATAGTGACTAGTTCTCACTGGAGATCTAAAGATACTACTATAAAGAACTTCTTAATAAGTATCTAAAGATACTATCACATAGTGACTAGTAGGCATGAGAAAAAAGTTATGAAAATGAAATGATTCGTAAGAAATTCGTAAGAAATGCTACTTTCGAGTATTTCCGCACCTGGAACGCCAACCAGGAAGTGGACTTCCTTTTTCTTAAGTGTCGTTATTAGGTCGTAAGGGGGGGGGCACCCTCCTTCTCTCTCACCACCCTCCCGCCTCCCTTGCCAATAAGTATTATGGCAAGGCAAGCCCTAAACTCGCTCCTTCTTTCGGCTGGAAGCCCGGAAAAAATGTAAACAGAGAGGATTACTCAAGTAAATCTGCAAGGAGGGCACTTTGGATGAAGGGCCCTCCTTGTGGATTTACTTCTGTAAAACCTCTCTGTTTACATTTTTCCAGGCTTCCCTGCCTCTCTCCTGCCTGCCAGGATCTAAAGCATCCAAGAGTATTGGGGTGAGAAACCAACCTAATGTATAATAGAATGAATGCTACTGTAAGTGCCTAATATTATAAGTAATCCAACTGGTCATAGTCCATGCACATGCAATAATACAGCAGTAATAACAATAACAAGAGGTAAAATTCAAACCGAAGTATTCTGACTGTGGTCCCTCCTCAAGCGGTGCAAACTGCAAAAGTCTCTTCTCTCTGAGCCGGGAAAGGCAAAACCCGGGCACAGCGTTTGCTGCCTGGGTGCACACACATACATATTCTTTGGGAGGGGGATTTGCTGCAGAATCTTCTCTATGAGCCCGAATTCTGCAGCAAATCCCCCAAGAATATGTATGTGTGTGCACCCAGGCAGTGGCTTTTCATGCCCGGGGTTGGCTTTTCCGGGCTCAGAGAGAAGAGCCTTTGCAGTTTGCACCGCTTGAGGAGGGACCAGTCAGAACACTTCGGTTTGAATTTTACCTCTTCTTATACCCATTGTTATTACTGCTGTATTATTGCATGTGCATGGAATGTAGGTATATGACCAGTTGGATTACTTATAATATTAGGCACTTACAGTAGCATTCATTCTAGGATACATTAGGTTGGTTTCTCACCCCAATACTCTTTGATGCTTTAGATCCTGGCAGGGCAGGAGGAGTGGACGGCTCTCCCTGCCCCTTCTGCCTGCCAGGATCTAAAGCCTTGAAGAGGCTTCATGAGGGGCCAACTTCAGCCCTCCAGGTGTTTTGGACTTCAACTCCCACCATTCCTCACAGCCTCAGGCCTCTTCCTTTTCCTCTCAGCCTGGGCAAACTTGGGCCCTCGCTCCCTCGGGATCGGGGTGAGAGAGAGGCAGCGAGGAGGGGGGGGGCTCCTCCTCCTTTTCTTTTGCTGCTTCCAAGAATAGAATACCCCCCTCCCTCCCTCCCCTCCTTCTCTCCTTCCTTCCTATTTGGAGAGTCCCATCTAGAATTCAGTGTGATTTATTCAAGTTTTGGCCTACAACTCCCAGAAATCCCAGCCAATTTACCAGCTGTTAGGATTTCTGGGAGTTGCAAACCAAACCATCTGAATGCGCATGTGCTGGCATACGAACTACTAACGAATTTCGTTAGTAATTAAGTTACATTTTTGAAATTTGTAGATTATTTTTTGTAACTCTTTATTTTACTAATCAAACGCCCCCCCCCCCATTTGATTTTAGAATCGCCATTTTTGGGTTCGAAACCATGCCTAGTGACTAGTTCTCACTGGAGATCTAAAGATACTATTATAAAGTACTTCTTAATAAGTATCTAAAGATACTATCACATAGTGACTAGTTCTCACTGGAGATCTAAAGATACTATTATAAAAAACCACTTCTTAATAAGTACCTAAATATACTATGACATAGTAACTAGTTCTCGATGGAGATCTAAAGATACTATTATTAAGTAACTACTTCTTAAGAAGTATCTAAAAATACTATTACATAGTAAGTAGTTCTCAATGGAGATCTAAAGCTACGATCACATAGTAAGTAGTTCTCAATTGAGATCTAAAGATACTATTACAAAGAAACTACTTTGTAATAAGTATCTAAAGATACTATTAGATAGTTAATAGTCCTCAATTGAGATTGAAAGATATTATTATACAGTAACTACTTTTAAGAAGTATCTAAAGTTTAGATACTTCTTAAGAAGTAGTTACTATATAATAGTATCTCGATCTCACTTGAAAATGTATTACTGTGTGATCGTATCTTTAGATCTCTATTAAGAACCATTTACTATGTGATAGTATCTTTAGATACTTCTTAAGAAGTAGTTACTTTATAATAGTATCTTTAGATTTCAATTGAGAACTACTTACAATGTGATCATAGCTTTAGATCTCCATTGAGAACTAGTTACTATGTAATAGTATCTTTAGATTCTAAAGATACTATTACATAGTAACTAGTTCTCAATGGAGATTTAAAGCTACTATTATAAAGTAACTACTTCTTAAGAAGTATCTAAAGATAGTCACATAGTAAGTAGTTTTCTCCTTTCCCCTTTTTCCATTCTCCTTCTCTTCCTTCTCTACCTCCTACTCCTCTTCTCCTTCTTCTTTTTGTCTTTCTCCTTCTCTTCCCTCTCTTCAACTTCCCCTTCTCCCACATCCTCCCATTCTCCTTCTCCTCTTTTCCGTCTCCTTTTCCCCTTTCCATTCTTTTCCTCTTCCCCTTCTCCCTCACCCTCCCCTTCTGCTGCTTCTCTCCTTCTTTTCTCTCTTCCATTCTCCTCTTCCCTCATGCTCCCCTTCTCCTTCTCTTCACCCTCCAGCTCTTCACTGATGTTTCCCAGGCTCCCAGTGCTTGCTGACCAATCGCTCCAGACCCATGACGGGGTGCCTCTCGGCCCCTCCAGCCCTGACCCCACCCATGCCCATTTCCCACTCAACTCATTGGGAAGTGTCCTGAGCAGATGGGCCGGGCAGAAGCAAGGAAGAAAGAGCCAATGACCAAAGGATCTCCTGTGGCGAAGAGAACCGTGGGGGGGATGGCCGCCCCCTCCCCTTCCTCAGGTGGCTCATGGCCAAGCCCTTGTCCTCCCGGCCGGCCGGGCCTCTGTGGAGGAGG
>JARBWK010000703.1:0-25832 GCA_030556195.1 Anolis apletophallus
TATGGCTTTCTATGTAAAGTGTCAGCTCTGTGTGCAAGGCTCCATTGGCATTGCATATCAACACTCCATTGCCACGGCTTGCCATGCTCAGCCTCAGCCGCCATGCGCAGCCTCATGGGTCTGTATTCAAGACTTGGTTCTGAATTCCAAATGCTCCTTCCTCTGTCTTTCTCTGTTGAGTCTCAGCTCTATGTACAAGGCTCTGTGGGCATGGTTTACAATTGCTACATTGCCATGGCTTGCCATACTCAGCCTCAGCTGCCATGCGCCGTCTCATTGGTCTGTGTTCAAAGCTCAGTTATCATGCTCAACCCGTTACAAATGCTCCAGATTTAACAATATTCCTGATTTAAACAAAAACTTTCTTGCTGTGGCTGCTGCATTGTAGTAGTAGTAGTAGTAGTAGTAGTTGTTGTTGTTGTTGTCTGTCATGCAAACTGATGGGTACGGACAGGGACTTGCTTCCCTGGAGTCTTAAAGGGACGAAAGCGCATGGGGTTAGGATGCATTTGCAATCTCCAAAATGACACAAAACGACACTCTAACACAGTCATACATATAGTTAATATGTTTTCAAATGTATTTATATACTCAGTGTGAAACCTGGGCCTGTTTCGATGAACACAACATAGATATCCTGGCAGGAATGCCAGAAAGACACAAACTTCCCACACAGAACTCCCATAACCAAGAGAAAATGCCATAAGGGTTTGGTGGGCATTGACCTTGGGTTTTGGAGTTGTAGTTCACCTATATCCAGAGAGCACTGTGGACTCAAACAATGTTGGATCAGGACCAAACTTGGCATGAATACTCAATATGCCCAAATGTGAACACAGATGGAGTTTGGGGGAAAATAGACCTTGACATTTGGGAGTTACAGTTTCTGAGATTTATAGTTGAAACACAATCAAAGAGCATCCTGAACTCTTGCAACAATGGAATGGAACCAAACTTGGCATATTGAACTCTCATTACCAACAGAAAGTACTGAAAGGGTTTGCTTGGGAATGGACCTTGAGTTTGGAAGTTGTAGTTCACCTACACCCAGAGAGCACTGTGGACTCAAACAATGTTATGTTATGTTGTTGTTTGTTTCTATCAAGAATCACATTGTTGGAAGGAGGCTCACCACTTTAAGGTCCCTAAAACAGGCATGGGAAAACTTCGGCCCTCTGGGTGCTTTGGACTTCAACTCCCACCATTCCTCACAGTCTGAGGCCCTTTCCTGCTTAAGTGGCTGAGGGGGAAAAGGGCCTGAGGCTGCTAGGAATGGTGGGAGTTGGAGTCCAAAACACCTGGAAGGTCCAAGTTTGCCCATGCCAGCTTTCGACAGAGACCTCTTCCTCCCCCTTCCCCTTCGCGCCCTTTCTCCCCCCTCCTGCCCAACACTTACTTTTTCTTCTACACTGCCGCTTCTGCCACCATTTTGATCCGAGGGGGCAGCGTAGGCGTGTTCGGGGGAGTGACCCGTGCGGGCGCTACTGCGCAGACTCGCCCCAGAGCAAAGCGAGGCAAAGCAAGCAGAGCGAGGCTGGGAAGAAGGGAAGAAGGGAGCCCGAGTGGAGAAGAAAAAGTGTTCGGCAGGAGGGGGAAGAAAGGGTCTTGGAGGTTCCCATTTCCCACGGCACTCCTGAGGATCGCTCACGGCACACTAGTGTGCCACGGCACACTGGTTGGGAAACACTGATCTAGACCAACCCCATTATTTTGCCAGGCAAGATGCATTACAATCCCTCCCGACCGTTAGCCATCCAGCCTCCATTTAATATAATAATAATAATAATAATAATAATAATAATAATGGAGTTGGAAGGGGTACCCAAAGGCCCCCTAGTCCCACCCCGTTATTCTGCCAAGCAAGAAGATACAATCCAATCCCTTCCGACAGATGGCCATCCAGCCCCTACTCAATAATAATAATAATAATAATAATAATAATACTAGAGTTGGAAGGGGCACACAAAGGCCACCTAGTCCCACCCCGTTATTCTGCCAAGCAAGAAGATACAATCCAATCCCTCCCGACAGATGGCCATCCAACCCCTGCTTAATAATAATAATAATAATAATAATAATAATAGAGTTGGAAGGAGCACCCAAAGGCCGTCTACTCCCACCCTGTTATTCTGCCAGGCAAAAAGATACAATCCAATCCATAATTGTTTAATCGTACCATGGAAGTGCCTGGTGTCGCCTCCGTCCCAAGCTGCCAGCTCTCTCTCGACTCCATGGCATAGAAGCTTAGCGTTGGAAAGGGGACCCCAAAGGCCATTTAGTCCAACTCAAATGCCGCCATGCAGGAATAATAATAAGATATTATAATTATAGTAATAATAGTAGTAACAATAGTCCAACTCAAATGTCGCCATGCAGGAATAATTATAATAATAGTAATAATAGTAATAATAATCTAACTCAAATGCCGCCATGCAGGAATAATAATAATAGGAAATTATAATAGTAATAATAGTAATAATAATAGTCCAACTCAAATGCTGTCATGCAGGAATAATAATAATCGTAATATTAATATGATATTATAATAGTAATAATAATAGTCCAAGTCAAATTCCGCCATGTAGGAATAATGATAATAATAATACTAATAACAGTAATAGTAATAATCTAACTCAAATGCTGCCATGCAGGAATAGTAATAATAATAATATTACGATATTTTAATAGTAATAATAGTAATAATAATAGTCCAAGTCAAAAGCCGCCATGCAGGAATAACAATAGTAATAATAATATGATATTATAATAGTAATAATAGTAATAATATGATATTATAATAGTAATAATAGCAATAATAGTCCAACTCAAATGTCGCTATGCAGGAATAATTATAACAATAGTAATAATAGTAATAATAATCTAACTCAAATGCCGCCATGCAGGAATAATAATAATAGGAAATTATAATAGTAATAATAGTAATAATAATAGTCCAACTCAAATGCTGTCATGCAGGAATAATAATAATAATTGTAATATTAATATGATATTATAATAGTAATAATAATAGTCCAAGTCAAATTCCGCCATGTAAGAATAATGATAATAATAATACTAATAACAGTAATAGTAATAATCTAACTCAAATGCCGCCATGCAGGAATAGTAATAGTAATAATATTATGATATTTTAATAGTAATAATAGTAATAATAATAGTCCAAGTCAAATGCCGCCATGCAGGAATAACAATAGTAATAGTAATATGATATTATAATAGTAATAATAGTAATAATATGATATTATAATAGTAATAATAGCAATAATAGTCGAACTCAAATGCCGCCATGCAGGAATAATGATAATAATAGTAATAATTATAATAATAATCTTACTCAAATGCTGCCATGCAGGAATAATAATAATAATAATCTAACTCAAATGCCACCATGCAGGAATAATGATAATAGGAATAGTAATAATAATAATATGATATTATAATAGTAATAATGGTATTAATAGTTCAACACAAATGCCACTGTGCATTAATAATATTAGTCCAACTCAAATGCTGCCATGCAGGAATAATAATAATAGTAATAATAATAGGAAATTATAATAGTAATAATAGTAATAATAATAGTCCAACTCAAATGCCGTCATGCAGGAATAATAATAATAATCGTAATATTAATGATATTATAATAGTAATAATAATAGTCCAAGTCAAATTCCGCCATGTAGGAATAATGATAATAATACTAATAACAGTAATAGTAATAATCCAACTCAAATGCCACCATGCAGGAATAGTAATAGTAATAATAATATGATATTATAATAGTAATAATAGCAATAATAATAGTCCAACTCAAATGCCGCCATGCAGGAATAATGATAATAATAGTAATAATTATAATAATAATCTAACTCAAATGCCGCCATGCAGGAATAACAATAGTAATAATAATATGATATTATAATAGTAATAATAGCAATAATAATAGTCCAACTCAAATGCCGCCATGCAGGAATAATGATAATAATAGTAATAATTATAATAATCTAACTCAAATGCTGCCATGCAGGAATAATAATAATAATAATAATAATAATCTAACTCAAATGCCACCATGCAGGAATAATGATAATAGGAATAGTAATAGTAATGATATGATATTATAATAGTAATAATGGTATTAATAGTTCAACACAAATGCCACTGTGCATTTATAATAATAATAGTCCAACTCAAATGCTGCCATGCAGGAATAATAATAATAGTAATAATAATATGATATTATAATAGTAATAATAGTAATATTAATAGTCCAATTCAAATGCCGCCATGCAGGAATAATAATAGTAATAATAATAATAATCTAACTCAAATGCCACCATGCAGGAATAATGATAATAGTAATATTTATTTATTTATTTATTTCAGGATTTTACCCCGCTCTTCTCAACCCCCGAGGGGGGACTCAGAGCGGCTTACAGCAGGCACAATTCGATGCCACATCAACAGCGTAAAACCCCAAACCCCACAACCCATTAAAACATTAAGGCATTAAAATACAACCCTCAACACATCTACAATCATTCCAATTAAAACAGTATTCAACCCTAGAAACATTGACCCTTTTCCTCCCTCCCATTAAAATTCCGTCTCACATGCTGCCTAGTGCTGGTGAGGGAATGCCTGATCCCAGAGCCAGGATTTCACCTTCTTCCTGAATGTCAGGAGGGATGAGGTGGACCGTATCTCCGTAGGGAGCGCATTCCACAGGCGGGGGGCCACCACCGAGAAGGCCCTGTCCCTCGTCCCCACCAACCGCATCTGAGAGGTCGGCGGGAGCGAGAGCAGGGCCTCCTGGATGATCTTAGGTTACGGGATGGGACGTAGCGGCCGATGCGTTCGGACAAGTAAGCTGGGCCAGAACCGTATAGAGCTTTAAAGGTCAAAACCAGCACTTTGAATTGAGCCCGGAATTGGACAGGCAGCCAGTGGAGCTGACACAGCAGGGGGGTAGTGTGCTCCCTGTATGTAGCTCCCGTTAGTAGTCTGGCTGCTGCCCGCTGGACTAATTGCAATTTCCGAACTGTCTTCAAAGGCAGCCCCACGTAGAGTGCGTTGCAGTAATCTATTCGGGATGTGACCAGAGCGTGGACGACCGTAGCCAGATCAGACTTCCCAAGGTACGGGCGCAGCTGGCGCACGAGTCTCAACTGTGCAAAAGCTCCCCTGGCCACCGCTGAGACCTGGGGTTCCAGGCTCAGCGCTGAGTCCAGGATCACTCCCAAGCTGCGAACCTGCGTCTTCAGGGGGAGTGTAACCCCGTCCAACACAGGCTGTAACCCTATACCCTGTTCGGCCTTACGACTGACCAGGAGGACCTCTGTCTTGTCTGGATTTAGTTTCAATTTAGTAATAATAATAATCTATGTATATAATAAAAGTCAGTGTTTGCGGGTGGTGGGTGGTGCGATGGGGGGAATATGTGCCACCGTTTCGATTGGCTGCCACTGTGGGATTATTTGCATAACGGGCTCTGATTGGTCAGCCTCAGAACTCCAACATTCTACTGCCCCAGGCAGAGGAGATAGGTTGCCACTGAAATGGTATTTGCATAAAGGATTCCAATTGGCCAACCACATTCCAAAGTGACTCAGCGGAAAAAGGAAAGGCTTCAGGCAGGCAGCCACAGCAATGACGGATCAGGACCAAACTTGGCAAACAGGGGCCCAATGACTCACTTCACAACCTGGTGTGGTTTAGTCCAGGATGGGCCACGAATGATGGGATTTGCAGTACCTTCACATCATTCACTTCCCAAACAACACTGTAGCCCCTATAAATCACAGACCAGGCCCAAAATTGACAGCAAGGCTTCCTCAACTTGATTTTCCTGACTAGGCCCCCAACAATGACAGCACAAGACCAAACTTGGCACACAGACCCCCCAAGGTGCACCCTACATCCTGGTGCAGTTTGAGGGAGGATGGACCATGGATGATGGGACTTGCAGTACTTTAATTCACTTCCTTAGAGCACTGTGGCCCACACCAATGACGAATTAGGACCAAACTTGGCACACAGAGGCCCAATGGCCCACTTTACAAACCTGCTGCGGTTTACGGCAGGATGGCTCACAAATGATGGGATTTGCAGTACCTTCACCCAATTCATTCCCCACAGAACATTGCAGCCCCTACAGATCAGAGACCAGGCCCAAACTTGGCACACAGAGTACCCATGACCCACTCTACATCCTGGTGCAGTTTTGAGTGGGACGCGCCACGGATGATGGGAGTTGAAGTACCTTCACTCACTTTCTGAGACCGTTGCAACCCTCATCCAATGACTGATCAAGACCACACTTGGCACACAGAGCCCCCATGACCCACTCTACATCCTGGTGCAGTTTGGAGAACGGGGGACCATGGATAATGGGACTTCCAGTACCTTCCCTCACTTCCAGAGACCGCTGCAACCCTCATCCAGAGAATGATCAAGACCAAATGTGACACACAGAGCCCCCATGACCCACTCTACATCCCGGTGCTGTTTGGAGGGGGATGGACCATGGCCAATGGGACTTGCAGTACCTTCACTAAGTTCCCGAGACCACTGCAAGCCACATAAACATCTAATAGGAAACAACCTTGGCACACAATGCCTTCCTCAAATAACCCGGGCACCGCCGGGTCCCCAAGCTAGTTAACAATGTAACTCAATCGCTGCCATGCAGGAATAATTATAGTAGTAGTAATAATATAGTAATCATAATAGTAATAATAATAGTCCAATTCAAATGCCACCATGCATGAATAATAATATTAATAATCCAACTCAAATGCCGCCCTGCAGAAATAATAATATAGTATTAAAAATAGTAATAACAATAATAGTCCAATTCAAATGCCAATGTGTATGAAGAATAATAATCCAACTCAAATGCCGAAATGCAGGAATAATAATAATAATAATAATGCAATACTTGGAAGAGATACCCAAAGGTCATGTAGCCCAAACCCGTTCTGCTATGCAGGAATCTACAGCTAAAGCACTCCCGAGAGATGCCCACCCCACCTCAGTGTGAAGACCTCTACAGGTGGAACATTATTATTATTATTATTATTATTATTATTATTAGAGCCCTTTCTAATAACGAATGGAGTGAAACAAGGTTGTGTTCTTGCCCCAACCCTATTTACAATCTTCTTCAGCATGATGCTCCAAAGGGCTACGGCAGACCTCGAAGAAGAAGACGGCATATATATATACGCTATCATACTGGTGGCAGCTTGTTCAACTTAAGCCGTCTGAGGGCTCGCACTAAGACTCTAAACCAGTGTTTCTCAACCTGGGGGTCGGGACCCCTGAGGGGGTCGCGAGGGGGTGTCAAAGGGGTCGCCGAAGGTCATCAGAAAATGCAGAATTTTATGTTTATCATAGGAGTTCTGTGTGCCAAGTTTGGTTCAATTCCAACGTTGGCGGAGTTCAGAGTGCTCTTTGATTGTAGGTGAACCAGCAACTACAACTCCCAAATGTCAAGGTTTGTTTTCCCCAAACTCCACCAGTGCTCCCATTTAGACATCTTGAGTATTTGTGCCAAGTTTGTTCCATTCTATCATTGTACAAGTCTACCGTGCTCTTTGAATGAAGGTGAACTACAACTCCAAAACTCAAGGTCAATGCACATCAAGCCCTTCCAGTATTTTCTGTTAATCATGGGACTTCTGTGTGCCAAGTTTGGCCCAATTTCATCATTGGTGGATTTCAGAATGCTCTTTGATTGTAGGTGAACTACAACCCCCATCAACTACAACTCCCAAATGATAAAATCAATACCCCACCCCACCCCCAAATCCCACCAGTGTTCAAATTGGGCGTGTCGGGTATTTGTGCCAAATTTGGTCCAGTGAATGAAAATATGTCCTGCACATCAGATATTTACATGATGATTCATAGCAACAGCAACCTGACAGTTGTGGAGTAGCAATGAAAATAATGTTATGGTTGTGGGTCACCACAACATGAGGAACTGTATGAAGGGGTCCCGGCATTAGGAAGGTTGAGAACTACTGCTCTAAACTATCGAGTCCGTGAGCTGCTTTTTGCCGACGATGCTGCCCTTGTTGCCCATTCAGAAGCAGCCCTGCAGGGCCTCACATCCTGCTTTGCAGCAGCTGCAGAGATGTTTGGGCTGGAAGTCAGCCTGAAGGAAAGGGAAGTCCTCTACCAGCCCGCACCACAGGAAGAACACCGTCATCCTCACGTCAGCATAGGCACATCTGTGCTTAAGTCTGTTCAGCAGTTCACCTCCCTGGGAAGCATCATCTCTTCAGGCGCCAAGATTGATAAAGAGATAGATCACAGATTGGCAAAGGCATATAGTGCATTCGGAAGGCTTCACAAAAGAGTCTGGAGCAACAAGCACCTGAGGCAAAGCACCAAAATCAGTGTGTACAAAGCTATCGTACTGTCTATTCTCCTCTATGGGTCTGAAACATGGGTCACCTATCGCCAACACCTACGACTCCGAACGCTTTCATCAGCGCCGTCTTCGCACAATCCTAAATATACCCTGGACCGACTATGTGACGAATGTTGCTGTCCTTGAACAAGCAGGGATCACCAGCGTTGAGGCCATGCTATTGAGAACAAAGCTGCGCTGGGCAGGGCATGTCTCTAGGATGGAGGACCACCGCCTCCCAAAGATACTACTCTACGGTGAACTCGCAAGAGAGGCGCCCCCAAAAAGAGATATAAGGACTCCCTGAAACAACATCTCAGGCTTGGCCAGATTGATCACCAACAATGGTCCACCCTGGCCTCACATCGGGAGGCATGGAGACGCACTATCCACAATGCTGCGGCCTTTTTCGAGAAGACACGCCGAATGTGTCTCGAAGAGAAACGACGACGCAGAAAGAACCGCAACTTGGAAACAACATCACCCAAGGAGACTTTCTGCTGTGCTTTCTGCAACCGGACTTGCCTATCTCAGATTGGCCTTTTCAGTTATCAACGCGCTTGTAAAAAGCGTGGGATGAGTCCTTCCTAATAATCTTCGTTCACGAAGTAATGCCGAGATTATTACTAATAATAATAATAATAATAATAATATCCAGATGTCTTGAAAGTCTGGGTGAATGAGGGTCCTCCCTCCCCCAATTCCGCTCTTAATGCCTCCCTCTCTTCCCTCCTCCTTGGAAATGGCTAATTGGTATGCAAATGAGCCTAATGGACCTTGGTGGCGCCTGGAGATCAATACTGGACCCTGAACACAGCTAATGGGATCTCTTTTTGGCAGAAGATGATGATGAAGAAGGCAAAGCCATTAGGGAGGATCAGTGTCTTAATGGAGGTCAGCCATGAGTTAGATCAAGAGCCTTCCTCTGGTCCTGTATAAGGCCCAAATACCCCCAAAGGGGCCCAGTCCTTCTCCTTCTTCTCCTTCTCTTCCTTCTTCTTCTCTACTTGTCCTTATTTCTTCTTCTTCTCTGTCTTCTTCATGTCCTCTTTCTATTCCTTCCTCTCTTTCTTCTCTATCTGCTTCTTGTCTTGCTTCTCTTTCTCCTTCTATTCCTTCTTCTCCTCTACCTACTTCTCTTTCTTCTTTGTCTCTTTCTTCTCTTTCTCCTTCTTTTTCTTCTTCTCTATCTACTTCTCCATCTTTTATTTTTCCTTATCTTTCTCTTCTCCTCTTCCTTCTCTCCCTTTCTTATCATTCTCTTTCTTCTCTTTTCGTCTTCTTCTCTTTCTCTTTCTTCTCTTCCTCCTGCTTCCCTTTCCCCTTCTTGTTTTCCTTCTCCTTCTTGTCTCCCGTCTCCTTTTTCTCCCTCTTGTTCCCCTTCTTCCCCTGCTTCTTCCTCTTCTCCCATGTCTCTTTCTTCTTCTCTTTCTCCTTCTATTCCTTCTTCTTCTCTACCTACTTCTCTTTCTTCTCTTTCTTCTTTGTCTCTTTCTTCTCTTTCTCCTTCCTCCTCCTCTTTCTTTCTTCTCTTTCTTATTTGTCTCTTTTTTATTTTTCTCTTTCTTCTCTTTCTTCTTTTCTATCTACTTTTTCTTCTCTTTTTCTTCTTTCTCATTCTATTTCTCCTTTTCTTCCTTCTTCTTCTCTATTTACTTCTTGTCTTGCTTCTACTTCTCTTTCTCCCTCTGTTTCTTCACTATCTACTTCTTGCTTCTCCATCTTTTATTTTTCCTTATCTTTCTCTTCCTTCTTCTCTTTCTCCTTCTTCCCTATCTTTTTCCCTTCTCCTTTGTCTCTTTCTTTTTCTCCTTCTTCTCTATCTACTTTTTCTTTCTTCTCTTTCTCCACTATTACTTCTTGTCTTGCTTCTCCTTCTACTCTTCCTTCTTCTTCTTCTCTACCTACTTGTCTTGCTTCTTCTCTTTCTCTTCCTCCTCTTTCTTTCTTCTCTTTCTTATTTGTCTCTTTCTTCTCTTTCTTCTTCTCTATTTACTTTTTCTTCTCTTTTTCTTCTTTCTCATTCTATTTCACCTTTTCTTCCTTCTTCTCTATTTACTTCTTGCCTTGCTTCTCCTTCCCTTTCTCCCTCTGTTTCTTCACTATCTACTTCTTGCTTCTCCATCTTTTCTTTTTCCTTATCTTTTCCTTCTTCTCTTTTTCCTTCTTCTCTTTTGTCTTCTTCTCTTTCTTCTCTTCCTTCTACCTCCCTATCCCTTCTTGTTTTTCCTTCTCCTTCTTGTCCTTTTGTTCCTTCTTCTCTTTTCCCTTCTTCTCTTTTTGTCTTCTTCTCTTCCTTCTGCCTCCCTATCCCCTTCTTGTTTTCCTTCTCATCCTTTTGTTCCTTCTTCTCTTTTTGTCTTCTTCTCTTTCTTCTTTTCCTTCTGCCTCCCTATCCCCTTCTTGTTTTCCTTCTCCTTCTTGTCCTCCTTCTCTTTTTTCTCCCTCTTGTTCCCCTTCTTTCCCTTCTTTTTCTTCTTCTCTCTTGTCTCTTTCTTCTTCTCTTTCACCTTTTCTTCCTTCTTCTTCTCTATCTACTTTTTCTTCTCTTTTTTCTTAAAATCCTCCTAATTCTTCCTAAAGGCATCTCTGCTATTTGTATTTCCATTTGGCTTGATCACTCTCCAAGTGCATGCAGTTTGACATCTTCGGGGGCATCCGCACTGCACAAGAATGTAGTTTGACACCACTAAGCGGTCTCAGTGCAGAAGGAAGGCTTGCATTGAATCTCTATATATGGGTCCTCCTCTCCCAAATTTATTTGCATGCAACCCCTGCTGCTGGCAACAATCCCCGGGCCCTGATTGGCGGTTGCTAAGCGACCTCATCATCATCAGAATGGGTCTTCCATCCCTGGAATCTATGTGTAAGTGATGCGCAGGAGGAGAGGAGGAGGAGGATGCATGGCAGACAAAGAGCGGACGGAGGCCGCACATCATCGCCTGCAGAGGAGAGCATTGAGCTGGCAGGCGGGATGCGCAGGATCCTCATGCGCCAAGGCTTCGGAAAGGCCGAGACAAGTTCCTAGACCTCAAGGAGGTAGGCAGGGACATGCCAGGATCCCCGGGGCCCTTCCTTTTTTCCCCTTTCCCCTTTTTCCTTCCCCCCCCCTTCTTCCTTTTTTTTTCCCCCCCTTCCCCTTTTTCTCCTTCCCTTCCTTTCCCCTTCCTTTTTTTTCCCCCTTCCCTTTCCCCCCCGCCTTTTCCCCGCCCCCCCCCCCTTTTCCCCCCCCCCTTTTCCCCCCATCAAACCCCCTTTTTTTTTTCCTTCCTTTTCCCCCCCCCCCCCAACCGCCCCTTTTTTTCCCCTTTTTAAAAAGGCCTTTTCCCCCCCCCCTTTTTTTCCCCTTTTTTTCTTTTTTTCCCCCTTTTTTTTTTTTTTTCCCCCCTTTTTTTTTCCTTTTCCCCCCTTTTTTTTCCCCTTTTTTTTTTCCCCCTTTTCCCCTTTTTTTCCCCCCTTTTTTTTTCCCCCCCCCTTTTTTTTTTCTTTCCCCCCCTTTTTTCCCTTTTTTTCCCCCCTTTTTTCCCCCCTTTCCCCTTTTCCCCTTTTTCCCCCCCCCTTTCCCCCTTTTTTCCCCCTTTCCCTTTTTTTCCCCCTTTTTTTCCCCCTTTTTCCCCCCCCCCTTTTCCCTTTTCCTTTCCCTTTTCCCTTTTTTCCCCCCCCTTTCGCCTCCCTTTTTTTTTTTTTTCCTCCCCCCCCTCCCCCCTTTTTTCCCCTCCCCCCTCCCCCCCTCCCCCCCCTTTCCTTTTTCCCCCCTTCCCCTTTTTCTTCCCTTTTTCCCCCTTTCCCCTTCCCCTTTTCCTCCCCCTTTTTCCCCTTTCCTTTCTCCCCTCCTCCTTTTTTTTTTCTTCCTTCTTTTTTCCCCCTTTTTTCCCTTTCCCCCTCCCCCCTCCTTCCTTTTTCCCTTTTTCCCCTTTTCTTTCTTTTTTTTTTTTTTCTTCCTTTTCCCCCCCTCCCTTTTCCTTTTTTTCCTTCCTTCCCCCCTCCCTTTTCTTTTTCCTTTCTTTTTCCCTTTTTCTTTTCCCCCCTTTCCCTTTTTTCCTCCTTTTTTTCTCCCTCCCTCCCCTCCTCCTCCTTTCTCTCCTTCCTTCTTTCCTTCTTTCCTTCCTTCCCTCCTTCCCTTATTTCCTCTCCTTCCTCCCCTCCTTCTTACTCTTCTTTCTCTCATTCCTTATTTCCTTCCTTCTTTTCCTCCTTCCTTCCTTCCTTCCTTCCTTCTTTCTTCCTTCCTTCCCTCCATCCCCTTCTCTCCTTTCTCTTTCTTTCCTTACTTCTTTCCTCCCCCTCCCTCCCTCCCCTCCTCCTTTCCCCTTTTTTTTTTTCCCTTTTTTTTCCCCCCCCCTTTTTTTTCCCCCCCTCCCACCCCCCCCCTTCCCTTTTTTTTTTCCCCATCCCCCCCCCCCCTTTTTTCCCTTTTTCCCCCCCCCCCCTTTTTTTCCCCTTTTTTTCCCCCCCTTTTCCTTTTCCCCCTTTTTTTTCCTTCCCCACCTTTTTTTTTTTCCCCCCACCCCCCTGTGGTGTTGTTGGCGTTCTGCATAGCTTGTGGATATACAATGTTTTTGTCTTTCCGTCTGCTGTGTTGATGTAGAGGTTGATGCTTTGTGTGGGTGGGGTACTTTGGAAGTGAGTGGAGGTACTTGAAATCCCATTATCCATGGTGTGTCCTCCTCTGAACTACAGTCGGATGGAGTGTGGGTCATGGGGGCATTGTGTGCCAAGTTTGGTCTTTATCGGTCTTGGTTCTGGGCCAGTGGCCTGTGGGGAATGATGCGTTTTGAAGTACTACAAATCCCATTATCCATGGAGGTACTTCAAGTCCCATAATTCATGGTCCACCCTTCTCCAAACTGTAGTAGAATATAGCGTGGGTCATAGGGGCTCTGTGTGCCAAGGTAGGTTACTGTAAATTCAGGCCATACACAATGTCCCATGAGCTGAGGCCTAGTCAGGAACAGCAAGTTAATGAAGCCTTACTGTCAATTCAGGCCATACACAATGTCCCATGTGGCCTAGTCAGGAACAGCAAGTTAATGAAGCCTTACTGTCAATTCAGGCCATACACAATGTCCAATGAGCTGAGGGCTAGTCGGGAGAATCAAGTTAATGAAGCCTTACTGTCAATTCAGAGCGTAAACAGCATTCCATTAAGCGAGGCCTAGTCAGGGAAATTGTTAATGAAGCCTTACTGTCAATTTTGGGTGTGGTCTGTGATTTGTAGGTGTAAATTTTCTGTGGGAAGTGAATTGGGTGTTTGTGTTTGTGCCTCAGCCCTTTGCCTTATCCTCCTCTGACAGTTTATTATGGGTCGGAATGTTCATGTTGGCTGGACAGTACAGGAGTTATGCAAATCCGCCCTTATTGGCAGCCAATCATGTTGTCAAAATGTAGAGGCTGGGAGAGTCGTTGGCAGCCCGGAGGATGCTGGGAAATGTAGGTTTTTTACTCGTTGTTTTGCAGGGGCCTTTTAGGTTTTGGGGAAAAAGTTTCTTTGCTACAAACCTACCTTGTCTGAGGCCTATTTCTGTTGGCAAGTTTGGTGTCTCTGCGTTGTAAGGTTTCTCTGTTTGGGACGGTCGTTCCATGACGACTCTTCCTTTATATATATAGATTGATTATTGATTATTGATTATTGATTATTGATTATTGACTATTGACTATTGACCAATGACCAATGATCAGTGATCAATGATTAATGATCAATGATCAATTAAGCAGGAGCTGGATGGCCATCTGTCAGGAGGGATCTGTCAGGAGGGATTGTCTTCTATCGTCTTGCCTGGCAGAATAATTGTTTTTAAGTGCAGGGCAAGGTCTTTAGGCGCTGCACCCAGTGTGTCAATCACCACATTGTTGTTGTTGTGTTGTTGTTGTTGTTGTTGTGAGAGTTGGAGAGTTGGCCCATGCCTGTGGTAGAGGTACTCAATAGACAGTTGATAACCCACAAGTCTGTTTTCCACATCGAATGCCTAAAACAGATACTTTAACCTCTGAGCATGGGCAGAGTGCAGGAATGTTCAGCCTTAAGAATTCCAGTGCAGTTGTCTAGGCATCTGTAAGGATGTGGCGCCACCCTGTGGCCAGCAGGGAGCAGAAAACATCATGGATACAGCAAACAGTTTTAATTTCCCCTTTGAATATTCAGATGATGATGATTATTATTATTACTAAAAGAAGAGTGATCCAGACCAGATGAAATTATTATTATTATTATGAAAATTATTATTATTCAGCCCAGATAGAGTTGTTGTTGCTGTTCTTGTTGTTAGATGGATCAAGTATAGATGGAAGTAGTATTATTATTGCTATTATAATTATTATTATTATGAAATGGAGAGTGATCCAGCCCAGATAGAGTTGTTGTTGTTGTTGTTGTTGTTAGATGGATCCAGGATAGATGGAAGTTATATTATTATTGTTGCTATTATTATTAATATGAAAAGGAGATTGATCCAGCTCAGATAGATTTGTTGTTGTTGTTGGTGTTGTTGCTGCTGCTGCTGATGTTATTAGATGGATCCAGGATAGATGGAAGTAATACTGTTATTATTACTGCTATTATTGCTATTATTATTATTATTATTATTAGAGAGTGATTCAGCCCAGATAGAGTTGTTGTTGTTGTTGTTAGATGGATCCAGGATAGATGGAAGTAATATTATTATTATTGCTATTAATATTATTATGGAAAGGAGATTGATCCAGCTCAGATAGAGTTATTGTTTTTGCTGCTGCTTTTGTTATTAGATGAATCCAGGATAGATGGAAGTAATATTATTATTATTATTATTATTATGAAATAGAGAGTGATCTAGCCCAGATACAGTTGTTGTTGTTGTTAGATGGACCCAGGATAGATGGAAGTAATATTATTATTATTGCTATTATTATTGCTATTAATATTATTATGAAAAGGGGATTGATACAGCTCAGATAGAGTTGTTGTTGTTGTTGCTGTTGCTACTGTTGTTATTAGATGAATCCAGGATAGATGGAAGTAATATTATTATTATTGCTATTATTATTGCTATTGATATTACTATGAAAAGGGGATTGATACAGCTCAGATAGAGTTGTTGCTGTTGTTGCTGTTGCTGCTGTTGTTATTAGATGAATCCAGGATAGATGGAAGTAATATTATTATTATTGCTATTATTATTGCTATTAATATTATTATGAAAAGGGGATTGATACAGCTCAGATAGAGTTGTTGTTGTTGTTGTTGTTGTTGCTGTTGCTGCTGTTGTTATTAGATGAATCCAGGATAGATGGAAGTAATATTATTATTATTGCTATTATTATTGCTATTAATATTATTATGAAAAGGAGATTGATACAGCTCAGATAGAGTAGTTGTTGTTGCTGTTGTTATTAGATGAATCCAGGATAGATGGAAGTAATATTATTATTATTGCTATTATTATTATTATTATGAATTAGAGAGTGATCCAGACCAGATACAGTTGTTGTTGTTGTTGTTGTTAGATGGATCCAGGATAGATGGAAGAATTATTATTATTGCTATTACTATTATTGTTCTTGTTGTTGCTTCTGCTGTTGTTATTATTAGATGGATCCAGGATAGATGGAAGTAATATTATTGTTATTATGGCTGCTATTATTATTATTATTATTATGAAATAGAGAGTGATCCAGCTCAGATAGAGTTGTTGTTGTTGTTGTTAGATGGATCCAGGATAGATGGAAGTAATATTATTGTTATTATTATTATTATTATTATTATGAAATAGAGAGTGATCCAGCCCAGGTAGAGTTGTTGTTGTTGTTGTTGTTAGATAGATCCAGGATAGATGGAAGAATTATTATTATTATTATTATTGCTATTACTATAATTATTATAATTTGAAACACAACAAGACGGGTCCACAGCAAACAGGATCACTCTGCTGGCTGTTGTATTGGCTCACACGTCGGACACTTCCCAAGTATCTAGAACTGTGTGATGTACTGGCATATAATGCGTGAAGAATCCCAGTAAGGTGGCCTTCTGCAGCTGGCAGGTGGTAATGTTGTGTTTAAGTGCAGGCCAAGGTCTTGGGGCGCTGCACCCAGTGTGCCGATCACCACTGGGACCCCCTTGACTGACTTGTGCAGTACAATCTTTAAATACTCATATCGTGTCAGCTTTTCTAGTTGATTAAGAACATAAGAACATAAGAACATAAGAAGAGCCATGCTGAATCGGGCCTCAGCCCATCTAGTCCAGCATTCTGTGTCACACAGTGGCCCACTAGTTGTACACAGGGATCTCTAGCAGAAAGGAGGGCAAAACCCTCACCTGCTCCCGACCCCCCACAACCAGTACCCGGGGAAATCCGGCCTGCCTCCATCAACACAGAGGTGGCACTTGGATGTCCTTTTCAGTAACTACCGATACACTTGGTATCCATGAATCTGTCTAATCCTGCCTTGAAGCTGTCCAGGCTGACCGCTGTCACAACCTCCTCTGGAAGTGAGTTCCATAACCCAATGACCCTCTGGGTGAAGAAATATTTCCCTTTATTAGTCCTAACTTTCCTACCTTGGAGCTTCAGGGAGTGCCCTAGTCCTAGTGTTTTGTGACAAAGAAAATATTTTTTTCTTTATTCACCTTTTCTATCCCATGCATGATTTTATACACTTCGATCAAGTCACCTCTTAAACGCCGTCTCTCAAGGCTGAAAAGACCAAGGCGTTGCAACCTGATTTCGTAAGGGAGCCGCTCCATCCCTTGGATCATTCTTGTTGCCCTTTTCTGTACCTTTTCCAGTTCCGTTATATCCTTCTTAAGGTGCGGAGACCAGAATTGTACACAGTACTCCAAATGTGGCCTTACCATCGATTTGTAGAGAGGCAATACAACATTTGCCGACCTATTTTCGATTCCCTTTCTGATCATGCCAAGCATAGAATTTGCTTTTTCACTGCTGCTGCGCACTGGGTTGACATCTTCATTGAGCTGTCCACCAAAACCCCAAGATCCCTTTCCTGGTTTGTCTCGGAAAGCTTTGACCCCATCAATTGGTAGGTGTAGTTGGGGTTCTTTGATTATTATTATTATTATTATTATTATTATTATTTGGCGTTGGTCTCTGCATTGAGGCTCCTCGTGGGGACCCTCAAAGGCCATCTGTCCCACCCTCTTGAAGGACGGACTCCTGGCCCTGCCCAAGCCCTCCTCTGCCTTTGCAGCCCTTCCTTTCTCATGCAAAGGAATTTGGCAGAGCCTGTGCATCTCCAGCCTGTGGGGCTGACCCTTGGCTCAGAAGGGGTGGGGGTGGCCTGGGCTGGGGGTCAGAGGTCGCTCCTTTGTCCTCCTCCCTCCGGCCAGAGCAGCAGAGAGAGAGAGAGAAAGCGAGAGCAAGCTTGGGTGCAACATCTTCCCACCTTTCCTCAAAAAAAGGGACCTTTTTGGGGCGGCAGGTAAGGCTCAAGGCACCTCTCTTTTGCATTGCCCACGCAGCAACGTTGACAACTTTTAGTGGTTGAGCTTTGGGCCGGAAACTATGATGGAGTTGCGTTGTTGTGGGTGGAAAAGGCCAATGCCATCCCAGGCTCTACCCATTGTAAACAATGCAAGGAAGCCTAAACTCGGCGACCCGGCAAAGCGATTTCGCGCACCATTTTGCAGATAAAGTTGCTCAGATACATCTCGAGCTGGACCCCAGTTTCACCGCAGTGCCAGATTTATTTATTTACTAGCTGTACCCGGCACGCGTTGCTGTGCCCTATTTAGGAGATGCGAGAAAGTCTGAGTATGTAAGGGTTGGAATTGATGTTACTCCTCTGAACTGCAGTCGGATGGAGTGTGGGTCATGGGGGGCATTGTGTGCCAGGTTTGGTCTTTATCGGTCTTGGTTCTGGGCCACAGTGGTTTGTGGGGAATGATGGGTTTTGAAGTACTACAAATCCCATTATCCATGGAGGTACTTCAAGTCCCATAATCCATGGTCCACCCTCCTCCAAACTGTAGTAGTATGTAGCGTGGGTCATAGGGGCTCTGTGTGCCAAGGTAGGTTACTGTAAATTCAGGCCATACACAATGTCCCATGAGCTGAGGCCTAGTCAGGAACAGCAAGTTAATGAAGCCTTACTGTCAATTCAGGCCATACACAATGTCCAGTGAGCTGAGGGCTAGTCGGGAGAATCAAGTTAATGAAGCCTTACTGTCAATTCAGGCCATACAAAATGTCCAGTGAGCTGAGGGCTAGTCGGGAGAATCAAGTTAATGAAGCCTTACTGTCAATTCAGGCCATACACATTGTCCAGTGAGCTGAGGGCTAGTCGGGAGAATCAAGTTAATGAAGCCTTACTGTCAATTCAGGCCATACACAATGTCCAGTGAGCTGAGGCCTAGTCGGGAAAATCAAGTTAATGAAGCCTTACTGTCAATTCAGGCCATACACAATGTCCCATGAGCTGAGGCCTAGTCAGGAAAATCAAGATAATGAAGCCTTACTGTCAATTCAGGCCATACACAATGTCCAATGAGCTGAGGGCTAGTCGGGAGAATCAAGTTAATGAAGCCTTACTGTCAATTCAGGCCATACACAATGTCCAGTGAGCTGAGGGCTAGTTGGGAGAATCAAGTTAATGAAGCCTTACTGTCAATTCAGGCCATACACAATGTCCAATGAGCTGAGGGCTAGTCGGGAGAATCAAGTTAATGAAGCCTTACTGTCAATTCAGGCCATACACAATGTCCAGTGAGCTGAGGGCTAGTCGGGAGAATCAAGTTAATGAAGCCTTACTGTCAATTCAGGCCATACACAATGTCCAATGAGCTGAGGGGCTAGTCGGGAAAATCAAGTTAATGAAGCCTTACTGTCAATTCAGGCCATACACAATGTCCCATGAGCTGAGGCCTAGTCAGGAAAATCAAGATAATGAAGCCTTACTGTCAATTCAGGCCATACACAATGTCCCATGAGCTGAGGCCTAGTCGGGAAAATCAAGTTAATGAAGCCTTACTGTCAATTCAGGCCATACACAATGTCCCATGAGCTGAGGGCTAGTCGGGAGAATCAAGTTAATGAAGCCTTACTGTCAATTCAGGCCATACACAATGTCCAATGAGCTGAGGGCTAGTCGGGAGAATCAAGTTAATGAAGCTTTACTGTCAATTCAGGCCATACACAATGTCCAATGAGCTGAGGCCTAGTCAGGAACAGCAAGTTAATGAAGCCTTACTGTCAATTCAGGCCATACACAATGTCCAGTGAGCTGAGGGCTAGTCGGGAGAATCAAGTTAATGAAGCCTTACTGTCAATTCAGGCCATACACAATGTCCAATGAGCTGAGGGCTAGTCGGGAGAAGCAAGTTAATGAAGCCTTACTGTCAATTCAGGCCATACACAATGTCCAGTGAGCTGAGGGCTAGTCGGGAGAATCAAGTTAATGAAGCCTTACTGTCAATTCAGGCCATACACAATGTCCAATGAGCTGAGGGCTAGTCGGGAGAATCAAGTTAATGAAGCCTTACTGTCAATTCAGGCCATACACAATGTCCAATGAGCTGAGGGTAGTCGGAGAATCAAGTTAATGAAGCCTTACTGTCAATTCAGGCCATACACAATGTCCAATGAGCTGAGGGCTAGTCGGGAGAATCAAGTTAATGAAGCCTTACTGTCAATTCAGGCCATACACAATGTCCAATCAGCTGAGGGCTAGACGGTCGAATCAAGTTAATGACGCCGTACTGTCAATTCGGGCCATACACATGTCCAATGAGCTGAGGGCCTAGTCAGGGAAATTAAGTTAATGAAGCCTTACTGTCAATTCAGGCCATACACAATGTCCAGTGAGCTGAGGGCTAGTCGGGAGAATCAAGTTAATGAAGCCTTACTGTCAATTCAGGCCATACACAATGTCCAATGAGCTGAGGGCTAGTCGGGAGAATCAAGTTAATGAAGCCTTACTGTCAATTCAGGCCATACACAATGTCCAATGAGCTGAGGCATACTCGGGAGAATCAAGTTAATGAAGCCTTACTGTCAATTTAGAGCGTAAACAGCATTCCATTAAGTGAGGCCTAGTCATTAAGTTAATGAAGCCTTACTGTCAATTTTGGGCGTGGTCTGTGATTTGTAGGGGTGTAAATTTTCTGTGGGAAGTGAATTGGGTGTTTGTGTTTGTGCCTCAGGCCTTTGCCTTATCCTCCTCTGACAGTTTATTATGGGTCAGAATGTTCATGTTGGCTGGCCAGTACAGGAGTTATGCAAATCCGCCCTTATTGGCAGCCAATCATGTTGTCAGAATGTAGAGGCTGGGAGAGTCGTTGGCAGCCCCAGAGGATGCTGGGAAATGTAGTTTTTTTAACTCGTTGTTTTGGGGGCCTTTTAGGTTTTGGGTGGGAAAGGACCTCTGTCTTGCCTGGATTCAGTTTCAATTTGCTAGCCCTCATCCAGTCCGACACAGTGGCCAAGCACCGGTTCAAGGTCTGGACAGCCTCCTTGGTGACAGGTGGGAAGGAGTGACAGATCTGGACGTCATCTGCGTACAGATAACACCTTTCTCCGAAACTCCGAATGGTCTCTCCCAGCGGTTTCATGTAGGTCTTAAATAACACTTGCGCTCTGGATCCTTGCCCTTCCTGGCTGGTGAAGCCGGCTAGAGAGGGGTTGATGGAGTGGTTTCTCTCTCGGCATTACTTCGCGAACGAAGATTCTTTGGAAGGACTCATCACACGCTTTTTACAAGCGCTTTGATGACCAAAAAGGCCAATCTGAGATAGGCAAGTTTGGTTGCAGAAAGCACAGCAGAAAGTCTCCTTGGGTGATGTTGTTTCCAAGTTGCGGTTCTTTCTGCGTTGTCGTTTCTCTTCGAGACCCGTTTGGCGTGTCTTCTCGAAAGAGGCCGCAGCATTGTGGATAGTCAGGCCCGGATTACCCATAAGGCCACCCTAGGCCATGGCCTAGGGCGGCAGCCATGGAGGGCGAGCAGCAGATCCAGACCCCCCAAAATTAATTTTTTGAAAAAAAAAACCCCATGACTTTTGGGTGCTCCTGCGCCTGCGTGGAGCGCCATAGGCCCTACGGCCTCTGACACAGCTTCAGCCCCACCGCCCCCTCCTCGCTCGCGCCATCGGCCCCCGCCTCTCAGTCCTTCACTGAAGGCCTGAGAGGGCGGGACGAGCCCAGACGCCCGTTGGCCCCGTGAAGGAGGAGGAGGGGAGGGGAGAGGGTTAGGGTTAGGGTTGTCGGCGTCACGTTGTTGGCGTCGGGCCCTCTTTCAGTGAGGAGGAAGGAGGGCCCCACCCCCGGAAGCGGCCTCGCCCCCGGGAAGTGGCCCCGCCCCCGGGGCGGGGGTGGCGTTTTCAGAGTGCGGCCTAGGGCGCCACGATAAGGTAATCCGGGCCTGTGGATAGTGCATCTCCGTGCCTCCCGATGTGAGGCCAGGGTGGACCATTGTTGGTGATCAATCTGGCCGAGCCTGAGATGTTGTTTCAGGGAGTCCTTAGATCTCTTTTTTGGGGCGCCTCTCTTGCGAGTTCACCGTAGAGTAGTATCTTTGGGAGGCGGTGGTCCTCCATCCTAGAGACGTGCCCTGCCCAGCGCAGCTGTGTTCTCAATAGCATGGCCTCAATGCTGGTGATCCCTGCTTGCTCAAGGACAGCAACATTCGTCACATAGTCGGTCCAGTGTATATTTAGGATTGGGCGAAGAAAGCGCTGATGAAAGCGTTCGAGGAGTCGTAGGTGTTGGCGATAGGTGAGCCATGTTTCAGACCCATAGAGGAGAATAGACAGTACGATAGCTCTGTACACACTGATTTTGGTGCTTTGCCTCAGGTGCTTGTTGTTCCATACTCTTTTGTGAAGCCTTCCGAATGCACTATATGCCTTTGATAATCTGTGATCTATCTCTTTGTCAATCTTGGCGCCTGAAGAGATGATGCTTCCCAGGTAGGTGAACTGCTGAACGGACTTAAGCGCAGATGTGCCTATGCTGACGTGGGGATGGTGGTGTTCTTCCTGTGGTGCGGGCTGGTAGAGGACTTCCATTTTCTTCAGGCTGACTTCCAGCCCAAACAGCTCTGCAGCTGTTGCAAAGCAGGATGTGAGGCGCTGCAGGGCTGCTTCTGAATGGGCATTGCATTACATTATAATATTATCAATATTGTTATTAATAGTATTATATTTTATTACATTATAATATTATCAATATTATATGTATATACAATATTATATTATTAGTAATATTACATGTAATATAAATATATAATTATAATATATTATTATTAATACGGTAGTATATTATATTATATATTCCTGTGGATGCAGCGTAGAATCACATTGGCTAGTGGCCCCATCACACTCCTGGCTCGTGTTCAGCTTGGGTTCTATTATTATTGTCTATTATTAAGTCAGGTGTCACTCCTCCTCCCCTCCATCCCAATAGTATCCTGCTATAGATGCAGCCTAGAATCGTATTGGCTTTATTAGCGGCCACATTGCACTGTTGGCTTATGTTTCAGACCCATAAAGGAGAATAGACAGTACGATAGCTCTGTAGACACTGATTTTGGTGCTTTGCCTCAGGTGCTTGTTGCTCCAGACTCTTTTGTGAAGCCTTCCGAATGCACTCTATGCCTTTGCTAATCTGTGATCTATCTCTTTATCAATCTTGGCGTCTAAAGAGATGGTGCTTCCCAGGGAGGTGAACTGCTGAACGGACTTAAGCACAGATTCGTCTCTGCTGATGTGGGGATGATGGTGTTCTTCCTGTGGTGCGGGCTGGTAGAGGACTTCTGTTTCCTTCAGGCTGACTTCCAGCCCAAAGAGCTCTGCAGCTGCTGCAAAGCAGGATGTTAGGCGCTGCAGAGCTGCTTCTGAATGGGCGACAAGGGCAGCATCGTCGGCAAAAAGCAGCTCACGGACTAGATAGTTTAGAGTCTTAGTGCGAGCCCTCAGACGGCTTAAGTTGAACAAGCTGCCATCAGTACGATAGCGTATATATATGCCGTCTTCTTCTTTGTTGTGATAATAAATGCCTCACTGAGCCAGGGGATTGTCCCATCCTGCCTTAAGCAGGCGGTGGTGAGGTCTTTGTTAAAGAAGACCTCTCTTGATCCAACAAACTGTAACAACTACAGACCCATCTCCAACCTCCCCTTTCTGGGCAAGGTTTTGGAGCGGGTGGTTGCCTCGCAGCTCCAGAGTTTCCTCGATGACACCGATCATCTGGACCGTTTGCAGTCTGGCTTCAGGCCTGGGCACAGTACCGAGACGGCTTTGGTCGCCTTGGTGGACGACCTCTGCAGAGAACTGGACAGGGGGAGTGTGACTCTGATCGTTCTCTTGGACATCTCAGTGGCTTTCGATACCATCGACCACGGTATCCTTCTGGGGAGACTCGCCGGGATGGGACTCGGGGGCACGGTTCTCCTGTGGCTCTGTTCCTTCCTGGAGGGTCGTTCCCAGTCGGTGAAGCTAAGGGATTCCTGCTCGGACCCCTGGCCTTTGACCTGTGGGGTCCCGCAGGGATCTATTTTATCCCCCGTGCTATTCAACATCTACATGAAACCGCTGGGCGAGGTCATCCGGAGTTTTGGAGTACGGTGCTATCTCTACGCTGATGACACCCAACTCCACTACTCTTTTCCATCAGACTCCAAGGAAGGTCTGCAGTTTGGGGGTTCTCCTGGATTCAGCGCTGACGCTTGATGCTCAGGTGTCGGCGGTGGCTGGGAGAGCCTTTGCACAGTTAAAACCCGTGCGCCAACTGCGACCACACCTCGTGAAGTCTGACTTGACTATGGTGGTCCACGCCTTGGTTACCTCTAGACTGGATTACTGCAATGCGCTCTACGTGGGGCTTCCCTTGAAGACGGCCCGGAAGCTTCAACTTGTCCAGTGCTCGGTGGCCAAATTAATAACCGGGGCAGGTTACAGGGAGTGCTCGACCCCCCCCTGTTCAAAGAGCTCCACTGGCTGCCGTTCATTTTCCGGGCCCAATTCAAGGTGCAGGTGATTACCTATAAAGCCCTAAATGGTATGGGACCCGCCTTCCTTCGTGACTGGCTCTCCCCCCATGAACCAGCTCGAGCCCTTCGTTCCTCAGGGGAGGCCCTCCTTTTGCCTTTGTCAGTCTCACAAACTCAGCTTGTGAGCACTAGGGAGAAAGCCTTCTCTTCTGTGGCCCCCCGTCTTTGGAACTCCCTACCGCAGTGTTTCTCAACCTTCCTAATGCTGTGACCCCTTAATACAGTTCCTCATGTTGTGGTGACCCCTAACCATAACATTATTTTCATTGCTACTTCATAACTGTTTTTGTGTGTGTGTGTGTGGGGGGGGTGATTTTGTCATTTGGAAGTTGTAGTTGCTGGGATTTATAGTTCACCTACAATCAAAGAGCATTCTGAACTCACCAACAATGGAATTGAAACAAACTTGGCACTCAAAATTCCCATGACCAACATCAAATACTGGAAGGGTTGGGCGGGCATTGACCTTGAGTTTGGGAGTTGTAGTTCACCTACATCCAGAGAGCTTTCTAGACTCAACAAGGATGGATCTGGACCACACTTGACACGAATCCTCAATATACCCAAATGTGAACACTGGTGGAGTTTGGGGAAAATAGATCTTGACATTTGGGAGTTGTAGTTGCTGGGATTCATAGTTCACCTACAATCAAAGAGCCCCTTGCACCCCACCAATGATAGAATTGGGTCAAACTTCCTATACAGAACCCTCATGCCTTGAAGGAACTAGCTGGCGTGAGCCTCCATCCCACATCACACACTCTCCCTCACCCACACATGCGCATTATGCTGCCATGCGCCACGCCTGCTCTCCCTCCCTGCTTGGAGTCTCAGAAACAGCCCTCCCTTGGCTGGGAGGCCTGCCAATCACAGCAAAGGAGAGCTTTAGGTGGGAGAATTCGCAGTCTGTTTCCAAAAAGAAAGAGCAGGACAAGCGGAGAGATCTTCAACCTTCTCTGCCAAAGGGCTTCCTAAGATCAGCAGAAATATGTTTTTTGATGGCCTTTGGCGACCCCTCTGAAACCCTCTCGCGACCCCCCTGGGGGTCCCGACCCCCAGGTTGAGAAACACTCCCCTACCGGGAGAGATTAGATTCACCTGTGCTGTTGTGTTCTTTTCAGATGTATTTTATTGTGGTTATTGCTTTTATTGTGTTTATTGTTTTTGATATGGTTGATTTTGTGATGTGTTGTTCAGGCACGGCCCCATGTAAGCCGCTCCGAGTCCCCTCCGGGGAGATGGATGCGGGTTAGACTCTGACTCTACTCTGTGACAAGCTGTGATTGAGCTGCTAAGAGAGCAGTTGAGTTTAAAAGAACCAGCAGTTAGAGTAAAGACCCGCTTTGTGCTGGTCTGTGACCGTAATGAAGTTTTGACAACTGACTGCTGAGTTATTGGTTCTGGGAGTGCA